>JADDOH010003761.1:0-278736 GCA_016648135.1 Agrypnia vestita | reverse complement strand
CCTGAGATGAGCGGCGCCCGAACCTCTCTACTCTGATAACTTTATGGATGCACCGTGTTGCGATGAATAACGAGTTGTCTGATTTGCAGGCTTGGTTGGTTGGGAGTCCGGAGCAGAGGCAGGCCGCTCGGTCCGCCTTGAGATGAGCGGCGCCCGAACCTCTCTACTCTGATAACCTTATGGATGCACCGTGTTGAGATGAATAACGAGTTGTCTGATTTGCAGGCTTGGTTGGTTGGGAGTCCGGAGCAGAGGCAGGCCGCTCGGCCCGCCCTGAGATGAGCGTCCGCCCCGAGCGGACGGCGCCCGAACCTCTCTACTCTGATAAACTCAACTGACTTCATGCATTTCAAGTGAGTTCTTCATTTTACAATCATCCTACACATTTTAAGTGAGCTCTTCATTTTACAATCATCCTACACATTTTAAGTGAGCTCTTCATTTTACAAATATCCTACTCATTTCAAGTGAGCTTTTCATTTTACAATTATCCTACTCATTTCAAGTGAGTTCTTCATTTAACAATCATCCTACTATGCGTCAGGTGACTTCTTATTCGACGAATAATACTCATTCTTCTATTATCTTATTAACGACCAAAACCTAAAGGATCTCGGTATTATATTTGTGAGCAACCTGTCATTTCGCGATCTCATAGAGGCGGTAGTGGTAATGCATTGAAAAAAATAGGATTTGTTCTGCGTGCAGCCAGGGTTTTCGAAAATACCCGCGTACTGAGAACTCTTTACAACTCCTTGGTGCGAAGTAGATTCGAGAGTGGCTCGATGATTTGGGGCTACATGAGTTTAAGTACTCACTTATGGTAGAGAAAGTACAAAAAAAGTGTCTAAGATATCTCTACACGAGAGAGTACGGGTATTATCCTTGGCTTTACCAAACCGAGTTCCTCCAGGGTATGCTTGGCTACAATAGTTTAGAGACTAGAAGGAATGTGTATCTGATTACGAATTTTTATCGATTGTTGCGCGGTATGCTCGATAATCCTGAAATTATGTGAAGCATTGGTTTGTACGTTCCCGATAATTACCTAAGACAACGTCAGCATAGATTGTTTCACATTCCAATATACAGGACCAATCTGCCAAAGGTTATGCCTGTTGGAAGAGCTGCTGCTATGCTGAACAATATTACTCTGGATATTAATCTGTTCCATGTCTCTGAGAGGGTATTCCAAAGCAGGATTCTCCTACACCTTTGATGTGAATGATTTTATATATGTTTAATATTTGAATTGAATAAAGCAGCGGGCTTCACAATGTCATCTTCCCAGCGGAACCTTGGTCTTACAATCAGACTTACTTGTGAAAAATTTCGACGAACGTGGATGACATTTGTGTTGTCTGTCTGACATCTGTCAATGAAATTATTTCACCACCCACAAATAAACACAATACTCGACAACCCCTAAGATCAAAACACATATTTAACAAATTGCGTAACTCCACACGGCCTTCCCTTAAACTTAATTAATTTTCATCACACAGATCTTATTCCTCATCCCATTTTCCTTTTACTCCATCACTCTTTCCACCCTGGAAATCCATTTCCTTCCTCTCCCCCTGGAAATAAATTTACCTACCTTACTTTCTTCATTTGTTAATGTCCATATTTTTATATCTTTTTTAAAAAACTCTTTTTTCCGTTGATCTTTTCATCGTATTTGTTTAATATGTCTTCTTATTCTGTTATATACAATACAGAGTATTCTAATTTAATCAAGTAAATTCATATAATTGGCTCTATAGTTAGTATCACATTATCATATGTTCTATTTCTTAGTAGCAAATAAGCTGTAATTAAATTAAAACAATCTATATTTGTGGGGTATAAAAGCAAAAGCATCAATATTCAAAAAATTAAAATAAATGTTTTGAATGCAGTCACCGAGGATTACTAATTTCAAATTTACTGAATTCTAAATTTATGTGTCTATCCCTTCCAAAATCGTGTTTCCTATAAGTTTATAGGCTATGTTTCATATAAAATCTCGAATTCAGTACATTATAGATTAGTATTTCTCGATGACTGCATTCAAATTTGTTTGATATTTGCTGCCTTTGCTTTTATATCCCACATTTTATGTATCAAAATCCAGAAAAAAATTAAATCCTTCTTAATTATTCAAGGGAAAATTACTAAGCCCTGAAAACCGAATGATCCTGATAGATAAATCAAAAGGCAATGTCCAGAGCTTAATTATTTCGAGCTATTGCAAATAATTGCTACCACCGTTGGACAACCGAAAAAGCAATAGTTAACAGGACATCTCATACTTAGTAGCAAAAAATTTTCAGGTGAATTCCTGCCTTGATAATGAGTCGAAAATATTCAAGCAACCATGGCCTAAGTTATGAAGATATGCAATATCAAAGCATTTTTTAAAAATATTTCTGACTTATTTTTTGCCAAATATTGAGTTATCATTACAGTAACTTTATCAATTATGAAAAATTCATTAGCTTTAATACAAGTCGAATAAAATAATAAAAAAATATCAAAAAGGTTTTTTTATCATTTTATTTGAGTTGGATTATTGTACTGTATTAGGTCATGGTTGTTCAAAGATTCTCAACTCGTTATCAAGACAGGAATCTGTTTTTCTGCTAACTATGAGATACCCTGTATAAGAATCAGAAGAAAAATAAATTTATTGTTTCGGAGGAAGGTTCAAAGAACTCCATAATCACATGTTTTTTAGTTCTAGATTTGTAATTTTTATGAGACGCGTTTCTCCAACATTTTTCCATGTGAGGGCATTATCAATTTGATTATTCCCTTATACGTAACTAAAAAACAAGTGAAGAAAAATAAAATATTTTTTGTAAGATGCTCTTCTGCTGCTGCCTTTTTATTCAGTAGTATAAAATGGATTATTAATTAATTGGAATCAATGACAACTGTATTAATTATCTCTAACAGATTAGGTTTTATTTTATTACATTCAGCTGTACTTGATTTTTGAGCTTAATTTTGAAATTGAATATATTAGAGGTGACTCCCACCCCTAAAATATTGTACACTAAGTCTGTTCCAAATATAATATACATTTACATCACATTGCTTCAGTCGCCCTCATTAATAATTGAAAAGTAAAAGAAACTTGAAACTCAAGAAGTATGCAATAATTGAGAAGAAGATACAAGATTGCACTACTCTAATCTCTTTACATATACATATGTCACTTTTGTGAGGCAGGATATAGTCACGGGACGTTGGGAGACAAATCAAACAATTCAAGTGTTATGAATTAATCTGTTCTGTAATTCACATTAAATCTCGCACTAGTCACTCGAGAATCTTCCACTTGTATCTAGAAATTTTGATTCACGTCGTTTGTATTGCCCTGATCACTACTGAATACTTCTACGTTGGTCAAATATCCGCAATGAAATCGCCCATCGCTCTCTGTTTTGCTCTTTCTACGGTTTTTCTTCGCTGTCAAAAACAGCTGTTGTTCCACGCGCGCTTTCCACGAAATTTATAACCACTCGAGTTCAAGAAACTTCTGGCGTAGTTGGGTTTCTTCCGGAATATTCCAGTCCGCCAGGGAACCTTCGATTATGTGCCATTCTCCTCGATTTTTAGAATCCGTGGTAATATGAAGAAAATAATGAGTATTGATTGATTCTGATGGACCGCAAAATTTTCATGTGTTCAATTGGCTCAGTCTTTCTCCAACATTATTCTCAATTACCACCCACCGACACCCGGTTTGGATTGCTATTGTGGTGATGCACTCGTACCGTTGGTCGGTGTGCACTAATTAGGCCAACAGGTCGATTACCTGCACAGTTTAAGTGCACATTTGTGCGCGTCGGTTAGCCGATCAAATCAGCTTCAAGTTTGACGCGTTGTTGTGAGCGGATTCGAATTTGGAGCGCCAAGTTTCAAGCAACATAAGTCAAGTATTCACGGGTGAAGTTCGATCCGTTCCAAACTGAAATATACCTCGATATGATGGATGTCTGAATGTGGGCGAGCGGGATGGAAGACGCGAAAATGTGACCGCGTGAATTTACGGGGCGAGCGAGCGATTACCTTGGCATACAGTATTATCTTGAGTCTTGAATAAAAAATAGTGAATTGATTCCGTCGTTTGGATTGCAAGACCCGTATATCCTAAGCAGTGAAGAGAGAAACGTTACGAAATTGGCATAAGCCAATCTAAAACACCACATAATCCGACCCATCTACCATCTACCAAACTTGAACTGGAAAATTTAACAAAAGGATTTTTGTCAAAAAACGGAATTTTGCGCTTATTTTTGAGCAAAAAGTAAAAATTATTTTTACAATACTATATTCGAATTAATATTAAAAATGTTGAGTATATTAAATTGACTACAGTGAGTTTGTAGATATATATTCCACGGCAGCTTGAGAAACACGCGAGATGTCTCGCAGAGACGAAACAATTTATATTGGAAAGTTGGTATGGATGTCTTAGGTTGTTTATAGGACTTGTGACCTGTTATATGGCTGGCTTAGGTGATCATTTAACACAATGTAACAACGTTCACCCATTCCACCCATTTCTATTAAATTTTTGATAGTTCTGTATTGTTATCTATGTATTAGAATCATTCAGTCGATCGTGAGACAGTAATAGTTTCTATATTAAAATCTGCTAATGTTTTACTGCTTTACTCATAGGTTCGTTGGCTTATATTTTTTATTTACATATTTTTTTATAGTGAGTTATTTTAAAATGTATTTAATTAAATTATTTTGTGATCGTTATTTTGATTGCTTTACACTTTTTCTTGATAGTTGTTTAAGCTGTAAGGACGTCTCTTTGTTATTTGCTTTTTCTTTCAATGGTGTTATGCACCATGTGCATACATCAAACATAACAATTTATTTGTCTGTCTGTCCGTAACTGTGACGTCCGTAATTTTATTCGAATTTACGGCTAAAAAAACTAAATTACACGACTGGAATTGGGGCGCGAACTTCGGCCGGCCGCGCGAATGCCAGCGCGGAACGCTATCGATCTTGCCACCACCGCATATCTGCGACCCGTCAAAAATATACTAAATAATATATTTATTTATTTAATAATCATGGAAGACCAGCAGTACAACAAAGAAGCATAGAAAACATTGACATAATATACTAGGGCTAAGCAAAGACGCGAACCATGTTCCGTTACTTCAAGTTTGTGTTTACTGGGGTATTATGCCGTGTTGTTACGACCTTTCGGGCCGACGTTTCGGATCCCATTGCAGGGTCCATCATCAGGGCTGATGTGTTGTCTTGAATGTTGGTGTTGTGGTTAAGTATCGGCTTGCAATACCGTGCCGAAGTCATGATGTGTTTGTATTGTGTTGTATGTATGATTTATCTGTTGTCTGATCACTATCTCTGCGGAGTCTGCGACGAGAATGACTTTGAAGCGCCGGATACCAAGATGTTTTTAATTTGAGACCATCATCTCTATTAATGTTTATCGGATGCTTGTAGATTTCTAGAGCTTCCTTGATAAGACGCGCATGGTGACTCTTAGGCTTTCCAAGGATTTTCTGTTCGAATGCAAAATGATGGCCGGTATCCAGAAAATGCTCAGCCAGTGCTGATTTTTCTGGATGACCGAGTTTGCATGCCCGTTTGTGCTCGTTGACCCTTTTGGAAATGGTACGCGCCGTTTGCCCCACGTGTACTTTATCGCAGACTTGACAATCGAGTCTATACACACCGTCTGTTTCTAAAGAACATTCATGTTCCGTTATTTTTCATGGGTAAGCGGCTAGTATATAAATAAATGATATCACAAAGCGAAAGGCTATGCTTGCGAAAACCCCGCTTTCCAGAGTGGTAAGGTCCTTCCCATTTCGAGTCCTGCAATTCGTACATTCCTTTTCCGACACTGCGTGTTCCACATGTTAATAATTTTATATTAAATACTGAATGCGAACGATAAAGAAATGTAGGGAATGTAAATTGAGAAAGAAAAATTGCGCGGTTTACCCGCCAATCACGTGATCTAAAGGCCAGTACACCCGACTGGCTTTAGCCACGCGCGTTTCTTTGTCCGCCACTTCTACACTTCACTTTAATTCCTTCCTCCCGAATTACGTAAAGTTTCAAAAAACGTGACCTCCCTACACAGATGAAACCAAAAAAAAAACTAACCCACAAAAACCAAGTTTTTATTATACTCCCTTTCTTTGTAAAATATAACAAAAATTAAAGACGGATTAAAACATATAACATAACACTAAACTTACAGTAATTTAATATATTTCTAAAATTTCAGATGTTTTGAGCTTTGATATGACACTTCATGCTTTGAAGATAAAATTCTAAAAACATTTGTCAGTCAATTTAATCAAGATTTTGATATATTTGTGAATTTTGCTGTCATCTGTGAACCAAGTGTCATAAATTTTCTAAATTCGTAGTGAAGTACCTATTACATATACCGACGGAGTAATTAAAATTTTGAATATTCCGTGACGTCAGGCCGCTGTTGATAGTTGGTAGTAATCAAGCATTTGTATGGTTTCCAATTTAAAAAAATCAATTAAATTTTCTAAAAATCCAAAATTATACTATAATTATTTTTTTTAACGAAAATTTGATAGATCTTCTTGATCGTCGCCACGAGTCTGCTTGCAAAGTTTCAGATCGATTGGATTACGGGAAAAGGGTTAAAAATCGATCCAAAGTTTTTTCGTCAAGAAGCAAGCAAGCAAGCAGACGCCACGAGTTAAAAGAAAGGAAGTAATAAAAAATATCGAAACATATAATCGATACAATCCAATGTTGGAACGAACACGACGTCGGTTTACATGTTTTAAATGCTTTGAGATGGAGCCAAATTTTTTTATTGTAAATCAGAAATAAGTGAGATTTTCCCGAATCCCACCCTTCTTAAAATGGCAGAACCTCGGAAAAGAAAGGTTTGAACCAAAAAAAAAAAAAAAACGTTGGAAACAAAATAAGCAGTTATATTCATTGATTTAAGGCGATCGTCTAGCAGAGTGAGCAAATTTCACAATTTTTTCTCATATCTTCTCTTGCGTTTTTTATCACATTTTTGTATGGAAATATCTCATTTTAAAATTTATTCATCAGATTACGTTTATTTTAAATACGAATATTTTGTTAAAATTTCACAAACTAAATTATATAATTGATTAATAAATTAGAAATCCTTCGATGTTTTGAAAATGAAGAAAATTGCTCCACTTTGTGGGCCTTTTATGGCTGAACGGCCTATTGAGGTGTCTTTTTTATTCAATAATATTACAAAGTTAACGTTTATCTTAAATTTGTTACAATTATTGCAAAATCTGTTAGTACGTTTACATGCAATTTATGTTTTAAAAAACACTGTTTTATTATATATTATAATTATTTTTATTTTTTTTTGTGTTTTTTTCAATCCTTTATAGATAGTTTATAACTTTTTTTCTTGAACAAATTAAAGGAATAGACATTATTATTTTAAAATGAATACAAAAAAAATCAAAAAATTATTCTCGATTTCAAATTTTAGCTATTTAATCAAGGCACTGCGTATTGTGTCATAAATACGTTGCATCTTGATTAAATATCTAAAATCAGGAATATTGACAAAGATTGTGATTTTTTTTGTTTTTATTATAAAATTATAATATCTATTCTTTTGACTATTGAAGTAAAAAAGTTGTCAACCGTGTAAAAAGGGTTGAAAAAAACCTGCAAAAAAATAAAATAATATGTAAAAACAGTATTTTTTAAAACATAAATTGCAAGTAAACAAACTAACAAATTTTGCTATAATTGTAATAAATTGAAGATAATTGTTTACTTTGTAATATTATTGAATAAAAAAAACATCTCAACAGGCCGTTCAGTCATAAAAGGCCCACAAAGTGGAGCAATTTTCTTCATTTTTAAAACATCGAAGATTTGGTAATTTATTAATCAATTATTTAATTTAGTTTGTGACATTTAAAAAGGATATTCGTATTTAAAATACATGTAACCTGATGAATAAACTTTAAAATGAGATATTTCTTTACAAAAATGTGATAAAAAACGCAAGAGAAGATATGAGAAAAAATGATGAAATTTGCTCATTCTGCTAGACGATCGCCTTAATATTCCTGATAATATTTTTCCTACTCAAGATGTCATTGCTAAAAAATCCTTCTTTGTACCTACACCTAAGTACAAATATTATGATTGTGCGACCTTCGCGTAAATAAATCCGACTCGCGAAGCCCTTTCAATTTCAATTAATAGAAATATAAAGGTTTATAAATAAATATATGTTTTTAAATATAATTAATTATTATATAATGATACTCGACATTAACTTCAGTTACTATTCTAGTAAGAAATTAATCATCTTAGAAAGCTACAATAATTAGTCAGCCACCAACATCACGCGTATTGCAATATAATTGTATACTTTTTGGCAATAAATTAACGACCGTTTCGGTTAGCTAAATTTTCCATTACGAGCCATTGAGTTCCACTCAGGGTGAGTAGTATTTATTAAAATAATGTTAATATTTCAGTTTCATGTACATGGTTATTATAATAAACAAACAAAACGCATAAAAAAATTAACCCATAAAATCCAAGTTTTTTTTGTACTTCCTTTCTCATTTACTAGTTGAAACAGGTTTCGCGCCTATCCCGCGCGTCGGGCTCCAGTCGAGCGATGCTTCGAAAGGGAGTAATAAAAAATTTTGAAAAATCCAAAATTATACTATAATTATAATTTTTTTAAAGGAAATAATGTAAGATTATTTGTATCGTCGCCACGAATCTGCCTGCAAAGTTTCAGCTCGCTTCGATCACGGGAAAAGGGTTAAAAATCGATCCAAAGTTTTTTCGGCAGACAAGCAGACGCTACGAGTTAAAAGAAAGGGAGTAAAAAACTAACCCATAAAATCCAAGTTTTTATTTTACTACCTTTTTTATTTTATCAGGTTTCGTGTCTACCGGACGCGGCACAGTCTTTTCATACAACTTACTTAGTTGTATGAAAAAACCATCCAAAGTTATACTATAATTATTAAATTTCTTTAACGAAAATTCGATAAATCTTTTTGATCGTCGCCACGAGTCTGCTTGCAAACTTGCTTGCTTCAGCTCGATTGGATCACGGGAAAAGGGTTAAAAATCGATCCAAAGATTTTTTGTCAAACAAACAAACAACCCGACGCTACGAGTTAAAATAAAGGGAGTAATAAAAGTAACCCATAAAAACCAAGTTTTTACAACACTCCCTTTCTCATTTTCAGGTTTCGCGACTACCATATGCGTTGAAATATCCATACAACTGGTATGAAAAAAACATTAAAAATTTGAAAATGCCAAAATTATACTATAATAATTTTTTTTTAACGAAAATTAGACAGCCATGAATCTGCTTGCAAAGTTTCAGCTCGATTGGATCACGGGAAAAGGGTTAAAAATCGATCCAAAGATTTTCGTCAAACGAACAAACAACCAGACGCTACGAGTTAAAAGAAAGGGAGTAAAAATAACGTAAAGGCAAATTGAATTTAAAGCAGCTCTTAGCGCGGAAAAATGTTTCGCTTCATCCGCGCTCTGTCAGAAGGAAAGCGTCCTGTCCAGGGGACGCGCGTCGGGAACACTTACGTAATACATGTGGATACTCCAAGATATTCCCGATACTCTCGAAACAGTACATGTATGCGAACACTCCGCTTGTGTCGGTGGGCTCGCCTCGAAAAATAAAGTGCGCCTCGCAACCTTTCTCGAACAAAGTTTTGGCGAGAGAATGTGCTCACCGCTCGCAGCTCCCGGCTACGACCAAAGTCACTATTGATTTCCTCACCAACTTCAGTTCGTGAAAATGTACGTACGTACAGCCATTTTCCGAAGGACTAAGCAGAGAGGGTAGCTACGCAACTCATTCGATACTCTTTTCGCTTCTTTCTGCCACTGCGCTCGTCTTTCACCTGTTCTGTTTGATTATTCTTTCATTCGGGTCCGAATATTTATTTAATATTCATGGAAGACCAACAGCACAACAAAGAAGCATAGAAAACATTGATATAATATAGATGGCCAATTACAGGTCTCCACTTTTAGAAATATGTTAGTGATGATAAATGTTTATGAATTAAACTAAGGCATGTTAAGAGTTATACAACAAGAAAGAATAAAAAATTTAAACAAAAGAAAAAGAGAGTTAATTATTAGCAGAAAAACACAGGCATGCTAAAAATAATACAAAAAGAATGAACAAGAGAAAAAGAGACTTAATTATTAAGTAGGAAAAAAATTCTGCACTCCAAATTTTTCTTAAAACTTGCTTGAGAAAGATATTATGTATCCCGTGAACAACGTGGACGTTTAAATAGACGAAGATTTGATAAGACGACATGAAGCATTCGAGATGTGTATCTACAGAAAAAAAACTCATAATAAGCTCGATGAACAGAGATACGAATGAAGATGTTATGGTTGCGACGAATAAAAAAAAAAATAACTATCAATAAAAATCCAAAAACTTCAATATCTCGGACATGTGACGAGACATTCAAAGAAGTACAAGATCTTGCATATCATAATGCAGGATAAGATTGCCGGAAGTCGGAACCCTGGACTAAGGAAAACATAGTGGCTGAAAACCCTGAGACAGTGGTTTGGCCAGTCGACTGTAGAGCTATTCAGGGCCATAGTAAATAATGTGATGATAGCCAAGTCCTTTGAGCGGATAGGGCACAAGAGGAAGACGAAGTGGACAGTACGAATCCAAACGCCTTAAGGTGTCAACAAATCCAAAAGTACATCATCATATTATGGATGTACTATTCCTTTGAGGATGTATCCTCCGCTTATTATCTATCTAAAGAAATTACGTATCCCATAGACAGCTAAAACACACGAATGTCTTAATAACCAATTCTATTACGGCGAGTTCTATCGATGGAAATGAAAAAAATATTATTCGGTCCTTATGCGTCAATAAACTCATTATAAGAATATGTTTTATATTCAAGCAGGCTGAAATATCTGGGAAAGGAAGGTACTCTGAATGTTATCGTAGTTGTACAATAAAAATGGGCAATAGAGACACGGATGACATCGTGAACGCAAGTCTTGTATGACGAACAAGATATCGTGGCTACACTGAAGACTTCCAAAGAATTTCTCCTCCGAGACACCTCATATATGCCACTTTATAAGTATCTCCGAGGATTGTGACCACGGGGAAGACCTCGAAGAAGATGGGGCTAGGCAATTCATAGAATAAAAATAGGGTCGCTCAGGTGGTTTGGGCATGTTGAGCGAATGAATGAGGAAAGAATGGTAAGAAAGATATATGATGCAAGTGTTGACGGCGCCAGAAAGAGAGGGCGACCACGGAAGACGTGCCATGACCAGATTAACCAGATACTGGAAGATGGTCCTGTTAGAAGCCTGAACAACCGTCGAGCTTGCATGCGAAGATGTATGAATGTAGACGAAGCGAAAGTTGTATGTCAGGACAGAAGACTACGGCGCTCTATCCTCTCTGCCTACCCCCACGGAGAAATGGCGTGATGGTAAGTTAGTTAGTTACTTGATTATGTGATTTTTTGTCTCTTTCAGTGCAATATTTGCTACATATGAAAGCCGGCTAGTATGGCAATAACGTGTCTATATTATAATACGTCAATGGGGCTAAGTATCGAGAAAACTCGGTGTAAACGACTAGAGGAACTACTTACTGTACCGGGAGCAATGGCAAAAATACCGTTTAAAAGAATGATGTACAATATTCTGGCAACGCTTTCGAGACTTACTACAGAAATATAACGATTTATAAAGATTGAAACATGAAAAGAGCAGCGCTTTGAAAGATGAATGGAACGGAAAGCCGAGTCGCTTTGCGAGGGATTCGCAAATATAGTTACGGTTCGTGATATCCTTTCAATTATATCGTTAGTCGGATTTAATTTTAGGTACTATTCGAGTCGTAGATCAATCTTCCTAGAAAGGCGTAAAGGTGTCAATCAGCCGCCAAGGCAACCGGTTATTTCTTCAATAGGTACGCACGGTTTCTTTGAAATGGTCCATTTTCATTCAACAGGGTTGAATTTTCATTCAACAGACGGGAACATTGGTAGAATTTTGTCTGTGACTTCAAGCATGCGCAAAGCTACGGGCGTCATCAATAATATATACTCTACTTTGTGAACACTTTCTCACAAGATTCTGATAGAAGAGAAAACTACAGGAGTTTGATAAATAGTAATAATGAGGAGGAGAAGTAGACGTAATCCCTTATTCTACTTATAACAAGTGTTCGTTCCAACCCCGGGAAAAGAGACTGATCAATATCTACACGACTCTCAAATCTCTTCCCGGATCCCGGCTAGAACCCACCGATTATTTTATCGTTCGAAATAAGGATTAAAACACGAAATGAAATTACAAGTTGAGCGACCAAAGGGAAAATTCTTTAAAAATAGCGAACAAAAGGAATATATATTAAGAAACCGGCACGAAGCCACGTATCACTGATTCGAACAATGCTAATAAGATGCTCTCTGACCAACTGATCGAATAATAACTAAAAATGCCGCCCCTTTTCTGAAAAGCTTCCCTTTTTTCACTTCTTGATATTTATTTTTGCAAAACAAAAAACAAAATTACAAATTTCATGAGTCTTCCAAACATTTCTCTATTCAAAATTTTCAATATTTAAACTATAAATTTTCGAGTTCTTACTCGCATAAAATAATAAAGAAAACATACAATTTTATTCAATAAGTAGGTACTTAATATAAAAACAGTTCCAATTATGAAGATATTTTCACTATACTGCATTGCCAAATCATTTGATAAATATTTTGGAGGAAACAACAAGGTTGTTTTATTAGTTTTAATGTATCTGCATGACGTCTGTCCGATGAACGAGAGTGACAGACGGCATGATAGAAAGAGAGAGCGAATTAATTGCCACGCAAACTTTGTACCTTATATGTACAACGAATTATTGTCGCGGGAACACATTGTAAACCTAATATGTAAATATCAAGATGAAGCCAACGTGTTTCATTGGACTTCCGCAGCATATACAAAATAAGGCATTTAATTTTTACGAGATACACATGGCAAGACATCCGTCAAACGTCAAAATTGACAAAGTTACAATGTTATGTAATGCAGTCGAGATATGATTTTTACGTTATATTGCTATCTTGAGAATAGATGAGATAAAAAATTAACCATTGGCTTTTACTATAGCCACAATAATACATTAAATAAACATATTTATTTATCTTTTTTTAGCTATCAGTTGTTAACGTCAGTGGTTTTTTTCGAAGAGATCGGTCGCGACCTTTCTATGTACCCGAGAAGTGGACCAGTGTAGTAATACTGAGAACCTACCTACGAACACAACGTTGGGGTTATCTACGCTGACTTCTTTTTTATCAGAGGTGGTTCAAAATTGGCGTTACTTTCGTATAACGAATCATTATTTCGTAATCGTTCATTTTACAATTCGCTATACTGAGATTTATTATGGTGGACGGTTATTTCACAACACGGTACGTCAACCGTCGAGAGGTTTTGTATGACTCGTGCGAAATAATATATTTCCCTCTCATTTGCACTGCCATTGCCTCCGTATGTGGGGTATAAAAGCAAAGGCAGCAATATTCGAAAAATTAAATATTGTTATGAATGCAGTCGTCGAAGATTCCTAATTTAAAATGTACTGAATTCTCGATTTTATATATCTACCCCTTCCAAAATCATGTTTTCAATAAATTCATAGACTACGTTTCCTATAAAATCTCAAATTCAGTACATATCTCAAATTCAATACATATCACAAAAAATCTCAAATTCAGTACATATCACAAAAAAAAAAAATCAGCACAAACACAAACAAAAGTACGTATCACAAACTAAGAAAGTTTGTGATACGTACTTTTGATTAGAAATCTGATATACTGATTTTTACAATGTATATATTAGGAAATATAAATATTATTTTTAAGAATTAAAAAAAATAAATTAATAATCCTCAATGACTGCATTAATTTTTTTTTTAATAAATGTAGACGCGAACACGTAATACACGTCACACCAATATTCTTACTATTTTCAAACTAAGCTAAACGCTTGTGTTATGAAAATAGGTCCAACTTGCCGGTCTGGAGTGAGGTTCGAACCCGTGACCTTTGGATCACGAGGCGAGAGTCCTAACCACAAGATATTGCTGCTTTTGCTTTTATAACCCACATATAAAAGAAGTCAGAACAAAATGAGATGATCCCGGATAACTATATCAACTATTTTGTCGGTTTTGTATAAGATGTTTCGAAAATATTATTACATTAAGAAATATTTGTTCAATTGGGAATCTGCTATATTTATTTAATGTCAGCATTTAATTCGCATTATATTCATTAGAATGAAAGAATTCAACTATTTTTCTTTTACTAAACTAATATTACTAAGCCCGTTCTTTAAAAAAAGGGTCTCACAGCGTGTGTGGATGATAAATTAATAATAAAGTTATAGTATTTGTTCTTGCATAAAGTCCCCTTGTAAATAAAAGTATTTTATCATTACATGTTATTTTTTATATTTCGTTCCAAACCGAGTCTCTCAAGTAAAACGTATTTTTGTAATAAAATGCGACTTATTTACTAAGACATAATACTTTTCAAAAGTATTTAGTTTGATATTTTCAAAATTGTTTCAAGATCTACAAGTCCGTAATATTTTTTAAACAAGTCAAACCAGTCGTAACACAGGGTTGTGTTCAATTGACGTTTATGTTTATATATATATATATATAAAATATATATATATATATATATATATATAGAGGATTATTTGGAAAACATTAATAACCTCGCAGGACTATATTCCTGCCTTGATTATGAGTCGCAAATGTTCGAGCTATTATGAACTAATATCATTAGTTATGTAGTTATGCAATATCAAAGTTTGCATTTTTCCCACTATTTCTGACTTGTTTTTTACAAAACATTAAACTATCATTACAGTAACTTATATCGATTACGAAAAATTCATTCGTTTCAATACAAGTGAAATAAAATGATAAAAACCCTGAAAAAATTCCAATTGGAATGTTTTCCAATTGGAATTCGAAGGTTTTTATTATTTTATTTGACTTGTATTGAAGGAAATGGATTTTTCAGATTCAATATAAGTTACTATAATGAAAATCTAACGTATTACAAAGAATAAGTCAGAAATATTGAAAAAAAGTGCAAATATTGATGTAGCATATCTCCATAAGTATATATATAACATGGTTGCTTGAATATTTTCGACTAATAATCAAGGCAGAAATATAGTTCTGCGAGGTTCTTAATGTTTTCCAGATAACCCTGTGCATTGGTGGTCTGTAGGCATTGTGCATCTCAAACAGCAATGTTAACCACGCTTAGGGTTGTGGCGCTATATCCGGCGGAAGACGGTAGGAGCTTCGGGCGCCGCCGACAGGTGCACTTAGCTGGCGCCGCTCTCTACCCGGTTTCCGCTAGGGATGGGTAAATGAAAATAAAACTCGATATATATCGAATCGATATTTTAAAAAAGTATCGAAAATAATCGATATATATCGAGAAAAATATATCGATAGTTATTAGTTTTCCAAAAATGTTATAAAAGTAAAGGAAAAAAGCTTTTGGTGTCAAAAAAAAAAAAAAAAAGGTAACCGGAAAAAATATATCTATGTATCGAAGATAAAATATCGATATATCGTAAAAAAAATATCGATATATTGATATTTTATTTCTTTTTTTAAATAAATAGAGATGCGATCACGCAATACGTGTCACATCAACATTCTTACTATTTTCAAACTAAGCTAAACGCTTGTGTTATGAAAATAGGACTAACTTTCTGGTCTGGAGTGAGGTTCGCACCCGCGACCTTTGGACCACGAGTCGAGAGTCCTAACCACAAGACCAACAAGCTATTTTTTTCTTATTTAATTTTTTAGTTATTTTATTTTACTTTTATCGATATTTTTACCCATCCCTAGTTTCTGCACACGTCGGCTGCTCTTCTCCACCCACCACATTCTGACCTTTCACGGGAGTGTTTGCACTACCTTTTCTATTCGCGATCTTCTAGTTCTATCAATTCTATCAATTTCGCTACTTCTTAACTTAATTCGCAAAGGAGACGTAAGCACAAGAAAGACAACACCGTAACTGCTTTACCTTTTTTATGATCGCCGCCGTTCTAGGATGCACTTCGAATATATTGATAAGTTGGTGTATAATACGCTTGACGTAAATTTATTGGTCCTGCAATTGACTGGAACGCGAGATTGCTTGACCCCAGTATGGAATCGGCAGTCAAAGTGACAGCATGTTGATTTTGGCAGTGAAAAATCACAGCCGATCGGTGTATTAGGAGGGCGTCCCTATAAAACACTACCTCGATTACAGACCGCCAATGGCCACTATTGGCCGCAAAGCGACCAACGCAGCCGCCCGATGGGCGTAGCAACAGTCAGCGCGCGAGAACCAATTCCAGACACTATAATGGTAGCGCCGCGGCCACTATCGGCCGATGAAAGATTCTGATACTCTCGAAACTTGAATAATAAAATTATAATTGAACTCACTTAGAGATAACAGTTTTTTTTTCGAACAATTTTATGGTCATAAATAAGAGAGAATCGGCAGAAAATGATTAGAGAAGAACTACTTTTGGTTTGTACTCCACTTGTCTAATTCTACAGGTAAACTTAATAAACTTGTAGTTCGTTAATAAAACAGGGTAGAATAAAATAGTTTCGATTGGATTATGCTATCTGGGTTGTTAAAATTCATTTACCTATTATTATTATTTTATTTGATAGCTAAAATATCTATCTGATAGTATCTTAAAGCTACCTAATAATATATTAAAGCTACCTAATAATATCTTAAAGCTACCTAATAATACTTTAAAGCTATCCAATAATATCTAAAAGCTACCTAATAATATATTAAAGCTACCTAATAATATCTTAAAGCTACCTAATAATACCTTAAAGCTTTCTAATAATATCTAAAAGCTAGCTAATAATATCTTAAAGCTACCTAATAATTATCTTAATGCTACCTAATAATATCTTAAAGCTTAAGCAGTCAGCCCACACGTGGGATTCAGTCGCACGGTTTTCCTCAACCTTTGACCTAATTCTTTGTAATTGATCTACACGTGGTTCACCTGATTTTGTTTCCAGAATATTTTGAACCAGACATTTATTTCTGGATTGTGAAAATGTTTTCAGATATTTTATTTAAGTGTATTTTAAACTTTCAAACACTCGCTTGCCCCGGTCCAAATTGGTTGATTTCCACGGAGAGCCCTTAAAGCAGTCATGTTCAAAAATGTAAACTGGCGGATCGCGCGTAGAAAATATGTTATGTATTGAAAAAACCGATCACGATAAAAATAAACAAAAAATTTCTTCATGTTGTCTGTTCATTTATCTATGCGAATAATTATTATCTTTGTACACTTACATAGAAAATAATGTAATTACGGTAAATTCTGGGTAACGCGCCGCACGGCTGACCGTTTGTTCCGGGGCAATCCTGACTATGTTTGTTAAAATGCGGGGCAAGCTAGCGGTTGAGCATTGCAGAGCTACCCTGATTGGTTTTGCGACCAACTAAAGTCGCATTATTTTTCTAAGCGAACATTATCGACTTCTTCTAATTAATCTCCAACTACTTCCAACCGTCCTTATAACAAAAACGGACAAAACCGCCATAAGTCGTTATTATGATTAAGTTATTTTGATTTATTTTACATCAAAAGTAACAGAAAATGAGCGGCTTGTTTGTATTTTTGATTGATTGTGAGGTACATATGAATGGAGGTAGTAATGAATAACCGATTGGATTGGATAAGAAGAAGAAATGTCTCTGAGAGATAACAGACATTATCCATGGCTTTACCCAACCAAGTTTTTCCAGGGTATGCTTGGCTACAATAGTTAAGACTGAAAGAATTGTGTATTTGATTACGCATTTTTATCGATGTTCCTGATAATTACCAAAGATATCGTCAACAAACATTGTTTTTCATTCCAATGTACAGGACCAACCTGCCGATGGTTATGCCTGTTGGAAGAGCTACCGCTACGCTCAACAATGTTACGTTGGATATTGATCTGTTCCATATCTTTGAGAGGGTTTTCCGAAGCAGGATTCTCTTCCAACTTTGATAAAAATTCTTATATATGTATATTCTTAATTCTTATATGTATTCTCCCTGTATATTTAGAATTTTTTATTTTTTTTTATTAATATTTTTTTTTTACATCTCAGACCCACAAAACATCACATTGATATTTGTCTGTAGGTGTATCAATACATATATATAAATAAATTGTATTTAACAGAAATATATTCATATTAATTAATTACAATAGATCTTATAAACTCAAATACAAATCAACAATACAATACAACAAAATACAAGAAAAATACAAATATTACCAAAATCAAAATAAGTCTCTTTTATTTAATAACATATTCATTAATTCTGTATTTTGCCCTTTTTTATTAATATCCATTTTGACACGACATGGGATTTTATTTAATATTTATGGTATGACATATTTTAATGTTCTTTGTCCATATTTATTTATGACCTTCGGTATTCTTAGTCCTTCTTTAACCATAAATCTGGTACTATGTTTATGAATCAATCTATGCTTATATGTCCCATCTTCATGATATCGTGTAATTAGTTTGTACCACAAGATAGCATTAATTGGCATAGAGCCTTGTTTCTTGAAGAGTTCCTGTATATCTTTAGTAGCACATTATTTATTTATTAATTTTATAGCCGAATTTTGAATATTTTGAATTTTTCTAATATTAGTTTTGCAAGTTAGACCCCAGCTAGTTATTCCATACCTTATTACCGATTCCGCTAAAGATTGATATATAGTTTTCATAGTCTGTATCGGAACATAGTATTTAATCTTGTGCATACATCCCAATACAGTTCTCAACCTCTTACATACCTTATTTACCCGAATATCCCATTTGAAAAATGTATCTATGGTATTTATGGATTATGGATTAAATATAATATAGAGAGAGTATTCACTATATACATATAGGAGAATTAATTTAATATAATAACATGTACGCATTAAATGTAAGTTTGTCATGTGTATGTTATTTATTGAATAAATTGAATCGAATTAAAAGTCACTAACCTACCTATTTCCCCCGATTGGTCTTTTAAATCGAAGGCTTAATGTACACAACGAAAAGCACATTTATCATAAGTGTAACAACTCACGTTTCAATTCAAAATACAAAAATTAAAACGCAAAACGGCTTTCATACCGTACGCCATAATATTATTGATTCAATTAAGTATCAAAAACAATACACTTGTATTTAAGTAAAATACTAAAAAAAATATCGACAGCTGAATTGATTCCCGAGCCTGTGAAGGCTTTAGATTGGTGAATTTATTTTTTTATGCATTCGCACTAAAGAGCTCTAGCGACCTACTCGACTAGTGCTTCGAGTAGACTCTTGGTATGATATAAAATCATTCAAATATGGTATAATTCACGTAAAACTCTTTGTATAGACTTTATAAAGTTTTCGTATCCTGCTAGATTAGTGAAATATATTCGAGGGAGGTATTGCATATTAAGGATGCATGCAAAGAATTGTTTACTGTACCTTTTTAAAATAAAATATTGGTTACCCTTGTTTTTTGCCCCTCTTTAGAATGCAATTCTTTAGAACTGTTCTAGTATATACCTGTTACCTGCATGTGACGTCCTATAATATGTATATTTTTTATTAATATTAACTAGCTATAACCCGTGAAAAATGACGTTAATTTTACAAGTCGGTTCCTAAAGAATAAGTAGGTATTTATTTATTTATAACCGACACTCATGAAGTAGTAATAACGACTTTTATGAAAATATTTGATCATTTTTTTATATTTCCCATGCCGGCAGTTAATTGTACTATTTTCAACCCTGGCGATCGTGCTGGGCGGAAAATGAAAAGGTTCGCGTCTTTGCTAAGTCCTAGTGTATATTTATAATATCTTTTTGTCGGTCCACGGAGACACTGCGTTAGCAACATGCGTTAAGCGGCCGGTTCGGGTTTGCTGGCCCGGGGTTCGGCCGTTTCATTTGTTGTTTCGTGAATTCGAACGAAATTACGGACGTTACACAGACAGACAGACGGATAGACGATAAAATCATTATGTTTGATCTATTATTTATTGCCTAAAGGCGACATCCGTTGGATACTGACATTCGGCTTAGAAACAATAAAGGCCTGAGAGGAGAAATGCCTCAATTATTTTCTAACTCTTTTTGTAAATCATTTTTGGTGATATCTGTGACAAAGGGAATGCCCCCTTTGGATCCGCTGAAGGATCAAACAGTTAATTCTTTTGTGTGATAAAGTGCGACAGAAGAACACTTCTCTTCAGATCAAGGATCATTGTGATCCAGGGGAAACATCTCCTTGATTTATGACGATGATTTATATAGATCAGATCCAAGCAGGGGTCAAACATACCTTCTATTTGTGAACGAAATGTTAATCGCGAATCGAACATTATTCCTTAGGAGGTTTTATAGTATGAGTTAGTGATGGGTCCGCTCTGTACTCACTACTACAATGTAGTACTACACTACATTGAAGTGCACACTTCGCACACTTTGATGTGTAGTGCACACTACAAACTACAAACACCAAAGTTATTGAAAGTATAAACTTCAAATAGTACACTTCATTTCAAAGCGAACACTACAAAGTACATACACTTCAAAGTTATCGAAAGTATGAGAAACATACTTTAAATAGTGCATTTTTTACGTGAAATTTTGGAAAGTTGATGTAGATATATGAAGAAATCTCTGGAAACTGTAACAACCCCCCCCCCCCATGGTTTGTTGAAAATTTTTTGGAATCGAATGAAGAAATCTGGCTGGCGACCTTTTTTTTTTTAGGTCGCCAAATTTTTATTTGGGAAAAAAATACTTCACTATTACAATTACTTCACTTCAATTACTTAATTACTTCACTTCAATTACTTCACTTCACTTACTTCACTTCATTCACTTCATTTCGCAGTACTACAATTACTTCACTTCAAGTAGTTTTTACTACAATTGTAGTGTACACTTTGTAGTCTTCAAACTGGTGAACGTGTGTGTTTTGTAGTCTTCATTTTGAAATGTAGTTTTCCCTTCACTAGTATGAGTGTGTGTTTATACATCCATGTGGGTGTACATCGCGCTTTCTAGCTTGGTTAGGCATGGTTGGGCACCTTCTTGCGGCATCAAAAATCCATTAAAAATAAATTGTATAACTATTGCTTATATAAAATTAGTTTTATTATCATTGGTTACGGCATACAAATTGTTTTTATATTTTATTTATTTCTTAAGTTAGTTAATTTTGTATATCAATTTGTATATTAACTAGTATTTAACACTTTACATTCTTAAATCTATTACTAATATACTATGCATATAAACTACATATTTACATTTACATCTTATTTAATCTATGGTACAATCTACAATAAATAATATATCTTATGCTCTACAATTCTATACTATTTTTACAATAATTGTAGCATTTGTAATAGCAATTAACTTGTTTCTAAAAACTAACTTTTAAATAACGCTTGAAGTCTCAAAGTGCATGAGTAAATACAATATATATTGTTTAAAATCATATCTTTATATGAAAAAAAAAGCGCTTGAAAATCGTCAAAAAACGTAAAAATTTATTGTAAATTTAAAAGCCTACAACTTTATTAATATTGAATATTTCTTAATTATCTTAATACGGATTATAGATAATTGAGTAAACATTATACGTATAAAAAAATATATTATGCCTACATACAAATATTAATTAAAACTTTGCTCGCCCTAGAACACTAAAAACGATTTTTTTGGCCGCGGCCTGTCGATTAATGTTTATATTTTCTTAATTACTGTAAATAATGTTCAGCTTATTACTTTTGTATAAGAACAAAGGTTCTATCTAAGTTATCACGCTAAAAAATTGCAGTCTAGAATATACATTCTGATTTAGATGATTAATAAAAACCCACATTTTCGTAAAAAACGCAGAAATATGCATTTCCAGTGAATGTGCCTTCAGGTCTTTCTCCGTAATGCGGAGCCTACATCTTAGATAATCTTATTACTAAGACGTGTTAAAAAATTTAATAATATCAGCCCTATGCTTTTTGAGATATCTGAATATTATATATGTATGCATTCAATATTATGCTGAATGTATACTAAAGTTCTGAAAAAGAGAGTTTTGAAAGAACGCAAAAGAATAATGTAATACGTCGAAAAATTCATCAATCTCGCCAGTTTCGAATTGCTATAACTCAGCCATTTTTTGAAATTTTTGAATGAGTAATGACTCAAATTATTCTTAAAACTTCAAGCTATAAGATAAAGTAAAAAAAAGAGAGGAGAAAGTAATGATATTAATGGTGATTTAATAGAAACGTGTATTTACGAGATTCACTTTAATAAAACTTGGTTACAAAAGTTATTTAAAATACGCTAAAATAAGTTGAAATTAATATGCACGGTGGAATTTGGAGTTCGTAGCGAATGCGGTTGTCATTTCGGGCGCTGGAAAGAGAATGAAGAGCTTGGACGCGCTTCGAAGCCACTCTCTGTGCTCTGGTGTATGCGCAGGCGTAGATTGATGTCTCCCAGAATGTTGGCACGGGGTAATGACTATAGGAAACAAATAAAACACTTGAAATTAATTTAAAAAAAGTTTTATAAATAAGTGTTAATTAAGAATATGATGGCAGCCGTTCGGATCGTTTGTTTTTTTACAACACCGGGTTGGTTGCTTTTGACTTTTAAAAAATGCCAACCAGGTGGCGAATGAGCAGGACTGGAGCTTTTGCTTATAAAACGGTCCTGGGTTAGCGGTGCGGCTGCCCTTATATTATTAATTCACACCAATCACTCGTTTGTGAAACACTATACAATCGCCTTTAGGTACTAATTAATTTTTACCGCTGGTATTTCGCTGCTGGTTTCTGAAGGGTTGCTTCTGTGTAATCGCTGAAATGTCACGACGAAACAGTGTAGGTCGCACTCGTGTCTAGTGCGCAATTTATTACCGCTCGAGTTCTAGAAACTTCTTGCGTACTTTGGTGCATACGGGTTTCTTCCAGAATATTTCAGTCCGCCAGGGAAAATTCTAATGTGTGCCATTCCCCGCGAATAGTCTCTGGACAATAGAAAAAAAGGGTTGGCCAGTTTTTAGATGATTTTTCTGTCTTTTATGTTCTAACTGATTTGAAATTATATTAATGCAGAATTTCGTTTTCAACGTTGAATCACCTCTTGCGCAGAAATCAAGCTATCTGCTTAATAATTTCATAAGTGTTTATTATTTGCTCTCGCTGCGAAATTAATACGTTTCATTCGAGTTACCTCCGCGCGTCAAGTTGTTTACGTTTCAACTTTTCATATTACACAACACATCCTTTCTTTCAACATTCATCATCGAAAAGTTGTAGCCCAAGTATTCAAGCTCGAAAAAACAATCGTCTGTGAAGAGTTTGCTGGGCTATTCCGCCGTGTGTCTCCGACTTGTCTTTTTGAAGTTATTTAAAAAAAAAAATTCAATTATTCAGTGTCATAGCTGTGTTTGATTTAATTACTCCGCTATGGATTATGGTACGTTTGTTGTATAATTATATTAATTATGTAATATTCCTTATATTATTATACAGGTCTTCTTCTTCATCAGCCTTCGTCTTTCCACTGCTGGATATAGGCCTCTTTCTTATTTTTCCATTCTTCCCTGTTGTTGGCTAATTGTAGCCATTTCTTTCCCCCCACAGCGACAATATCGTCGGCCCATCTCTTTTGAGGTCTTCCGATGCCTCTTTTATTTTCCCAAGGTCTCCATTTCAGAACTCTGGGATCATCAACATCTTGGTTTCTGTAGGTTTCTGTTATACAGGTATATTTGTTTAATTTAATTTCAACGTCACACAAGATCAAATAAAACGCTTTTCTTTTTTTAATGTTTAAAGCGTTATCTTTGTGGTTGGACTAATTTTAAACAGTAAAAACTAATTTTAAAAAATCGAGGGAGCCTTAAGGTACAAATACACCTTTATATTCGTATTTAAAATATACATAACCTGATGAATAAATTTTAAAATGAGATATTTCCATACAAAAATGTAATAAAAAACGCAAGAGAAGATATGAGAAAATATTGTGAAATTTGCTCACTATGCTACTCTATACCAATATTTCCCTCATTACTGAGGATGGTAGGACCCTTGGATTGTATCATATTGATGTTCTAGAACCGTTACAAGAGTCCAGTCACTACATATTTTTCAACTCTTCGTTGATCCCCTGTCTACAATTCGAGGATGCGTCTTAGGCCCGAATCATCATCATCATCATTCTTGGCACAACAACCCTTGGTGGGTCTTGGCCTCCTCAATAATTTTCCTCCACTCATCTCGGTCTTAGGCCCGAATACAGAGTCAGTATTTAAACGTTTTAAAGGTTGAAGTACGTCTTAAGAGTGTAAGTATTGACCATGTATTTGGGCCTTAGACAAACCATGGACAATCGATTTTGTATTCTTAATTCTTCCAAAATTAAGGCATTTATGTGCACTGCTGTCCGGGGGATCCTAATGCTAAATCCATGTTTCCACGTCATAATGGACGTTAAAAAAAAACAGTTAGTTGAACGCATTTTTGTCATTACGGTTAGGGTTCTATTTTTCAAAATTGTGACCATCTTTGATGTATTTACTCCCTTTTTTTAACTCGTAGCGTCTGCTTGCTTAATAATAATAATAATAATTGATAGCGCCGTTTTCGCGAAATACTCACCTCAAGGGCGCTTTACACAGAGAAATTATTATCTTACAAGACAACTTACTGCTAGAAAAGAAAAAACTTATTTACTATTACTTATTCACTAGGTGGCATACAAGAAGTGGAATTAAAATTGAGTACTATAATAGTTTGTGGGTCCCTGAAAGAATTATGTGTTTTCGCGGAGTGCACAATATGAGTGGAAAACATTAGCTAGCGTTGTTGTGGTCAGATTCTATAGGTTTTTATAGGATTGTCTAAATAAATGCGTCTTAAGTTGTTTTTTGAACAGTGGTAAGCTGTCTGTTTGTCTCAGTTTATTAGGTAGTTTGTTCCATAACTTTGGTCCAGCCACCGCGAAAGCACGATCACCGAAATTAGTTTTGTGGACGCGATTTACTTCAGCTAACCTATTTGTATTAGATGTTGATGCTGAGCGAAGTGTTAGTTGTCTATTATTTGCGGAGAATGGAATGCAGAAGTCGGTTATGTATTGAGGGGCCATGTTGTGAATAGCCTTGAATATTGTAAGGCAAAGCTTATATTCAATCCTCTCTGGACATCTAAGCCAGTGAAGGTTTTGAAGATGGTTTGAGATGTGCGCAAACTTTGAAACGCCGGTAATGAGTCTTGCAGCGGCATTAAATACAGTTTGTAATTTGTTTATTTCCTGTTTCGGGAGATGAGCGTAGATACTTTGGATTGATTTTTAACCCCTTTCCAATCGAGTTGAAGCTGCAGGCAGATTCGTGGCGACGATAAAAATGATATAACAAAGTATCGTTTTAAAAAATGAATAATTAAAGTATAATTTTGAATTTTTCGAAATTTTTATTACTCCCTTTCGTAGCGTCGCCCGACTCAAGCCCAACGCCTGGCCAAACCTGTTTCAACTAGTATATGAGAAAGGGGGTATAATTAAAACTTGGTTTTTATAGGTTAGTTTTTTTTACTCCATTTCTTTTAACTCGTAGCGTCTGCTTGTCTGCCGAAAAAACTTTGGATCGATTTTAAACCCTTTTCCCGTGATCCAATCGAGATGAAACATTGCAGGCAGACTCGCGGTGACGAAAAAAATGATCTAACAATTTTTCGTTTAGATTTTTTTATTATTTTAGTTAATTTTGGATTTTTCGAAATTTACATACAAATGAGAAAGGAGACCGACGCGTGGAGAAGGCGCGAAACCTGTTTCAACTAGTCTTACCCGAGCCGTGGGTCCGATCAGTCGGGTTGATTGAATATCAAATTGGAAGCAATACAAATGAGAAAGGGAGTATAAAAAAATCATGGTTTTTATGGGTTCGTTTTTTAATTACTATTTCGATTGTTGTTCTTTTTAAGTACTTGATATAAATTACACGTACACGATCTAAACACTTTACTGTACACTTGTCCGTCCTATCTTAGAATATGCCTCTGCGATTTGGTTTCCCTTCTATACAAACCAAACAAGACACATCGAATCCGTGCAGCATCGTTTCTTAAGAAAAGTCGCATGGATGATGGGCTTGGATAGAGGAGACTACTCGTACAGTGAAATTGAGTCAATTTTAAAAATTTATAACCTCCAAAAACGTAGAGAAAACACTGACTTAATCACCATATTCAAAATATTAAATAGCCACACTGATGTGCCTTCGTTACTGGACCAAATAAAATTCAATATCCCTTCCCGTAGACTCAGAAATAATGAAGTGTCGTTCCTTAGCCATCGTAGAACCAATTATGGATTCCATGCTCCCATGTCACGGTTATGTCGTCTTATAAATTCAAGACAGGATCTGGACTTCTTTGGTGTAAGTCTGTCCAGAAACAATCTCTGATTAGATAGTCCAGACCTTGTCTCCATCTTGTTATAAATATAAATTCAAGACAGGATCTGGACTTCTTTGGTGTAAGTCTGTCCAGAAACAATCTCTGATTAGATAGTCCAGACCTTGTCTCCATCTTGTTATAAATATAAATTCAAGACAGGATCTGGACTTCTTTGGTGTAAGTCTGTCCAGATTTAAACAATCTCTGATTAGATAGTCCAGACCTTGTCTCCATCTTGTTAGTAATTTTCATTTCTCCTTGCTTTTGTATTTAAATTGCTTTAATTTTTATTCTGATGTATTATATATTGTTCATGTTATGTATTATATTTTATTGGACTATGTCCGTTTATATCAATAAATAAATAAATAAATAAATAAATTGAGGTCACGCACATCTCAAAGCTTTGTTTAGGCACACACCGGGTATCTTGTACCCTACGGAGAGGAATTCAGCTATTTTTTTTTTGATTTAGTAATGAGCGTTGTACCATCAGCACACCTGAGAGCTGTATACCGCCAGCAGCAATCCTACCATCTCAAGCCATGTATTCACTAGGGGACAAATCGCGAAACATTCCGCTCGACATGTCGCATCAACATCTACGCTCATGTTTCGGGGACAATGACGCGGTCATTTGACGTGTACACACCGGGACTCGCATATCTTGTCGCGGAAATGTCATCCGATGAGGTTATGTATGACAGCTGCGGTATCTCATTTGGCGAAAACGGGGTTCCGCGCAATTCGAAATGTTTTTTTGGGTCGCAATTTCAAATTAACGAGGTTTTACTGTAGTAAATTGAATATTATTAAAAACAAGTTCCTTTTTAAATAATTATTGTTTTCCAGACGTCGCGGAAATATATCGCCTTATGAGGTTATGATGATAGCCGCGTATCTGTTTATGTTAATGAGTTTATCGAAAAGTAAGAGGAGAATGCGAAATTATTTACTGCAAAGAGAAAGAAGGACGGACATTCTATGCGATCTTCGATCGATACAGCTCGATGAGTTCGAGAACGATTTCGTTTCCCCGCATTGTCATCTTGACAGATACAGCGCATGCGTATTCACTTGTAAACATACCACGTGGTACTGACGCTCCGCGGAATGTTGCAGTGAGTACGCTCGGGTACCGTGCGCATGGCAACGTTGCCACGGCACGTAGAAATGCCGCGCTATGTTGTGCGCGAGGTCGCGGAACAGTGCACGACGTTGCAACGTCACGTAGACTCTATGCCGCGCGTGCTGATGAGGGACAATTTGTCCCCTAGTGAATACATGGCTTCAGTCTTCCAGTTTCTTCACGACTCCCGAAACATTTATCCGTACATGTTAAACTACTGATACACACGCTTATTAGTGGCACGTGCGCATGCGCAGTATCGACCTTTATTCTTTAGACCTTGCTTATTAGTGGCATGTGTGTACGCACATAATGCTAGTAATGAGCATGCCACTTAGTGGCTGCTCAAAAATCATCCGCCGGTTGATTTATAAGCATGCCACTGTCATTCACCATGAGAAGGGGTATCTTTGGAGCATGTGTGAACAGTCTTGCTTATTATAAGCATGCTTATGTCATTCGCGGGCCTCGCGGCTAGTATTATCAATGCGATCTTCTCAGTCCGCGATTTATTATAGGAATCACGAATGTCTGTGAAATACTCGGTCACCGTTGTGTAAAAATAATATAGTGAGAAATAATGTTTGTGAAACTTTATAGGCATGAATGATTCAAATCTTACAATAAAAATTATAAAAACTAAAATCAAAAATGTGCGGATGGAAACTCGAGAACTGTTTTGACTTATTGGTTCACTTGAATTTTCTATTTCAGTTTGAAAAGTTTCCATTTTGAACAAGAGCGTCTCTATTCCATGACAAGAGCATGCCACTAATAAGCATGTGTGTTTGATTGTTAGCTTTGGGCATGCTTATTTATGAGCATGCCACTAATAAGCATGCTAGTAATGAGCAAGTGTGTACAGTTGTTAGGGCATGCTTATTAGTGGCATGCTCATTAGCATGCCACTAAATAAGCATGTGTATATGTACCTTTAAGTAGATCTTGAGAAAGGATGTGTATTTTACGGACGGTTTTTGACCATATTATAGAGTATCACTGTGGCTTAACTCATTTTAGCTCAAAATTGCACTTAGTGAGTTTTACCTCTAAAGTGACGATATTTGTTCAATCATTCATAAAACATATTGATTTAATAACCACCAGCAAGACAGATAAGACTTTTTTATACAAAAGAAATTTTGAAACAAAAATGACAACTGATTTAACAAACAACCATGCTTATACTTAAATGTAATATTAAGAACAAAAAAAATATATGTGTAGAATAAATCCAAGCCACATAGTACCTATAAAATAACTGACATTTAATAATGTCACTCCTATTTCATAGAATATATCCAACCCACATAGAACAAAATGAGTCCTGTTTTTCGTACATTTTGACATTTTGCAGAACGAAACCAACCTGTAAAACGCGTCATATCTTTGTAAATATAAGTTTTTTCTTATAATTATATTTAAAAACCATAAAAAACATCTTTACAATAAGCCCTATGCAAAAAAATGTACAATAATGCATTAAAAATCGACGTATTAGGTTTTTGTAGATTCAAATTTTTTGAAGCCATTTTCTCAGTTACATGTTTTTTGGGTTGGCTGCTTTCTGCATAATTACGTCCAACTGTGATCTTATGTGTTTCGGTCGGGGTTACGATATGTTAGAACACCCATTTCTAATAAAACGGTCCACGGCTTCACCGATTTCACATAGTCAAAGGCTTTTATGTCAACAAAGCAAAATCAGTCGGTATTTGAATCTTTCTCGAAGAGTTGTCGGATATTATGGATTTGCTCCCGGATTCATTCTCTCTGCGAATCCGGCGGGTTCACGAAGTATTTTCTGGATGGTGTGGTGTTTCGCACGTAATTGAGTACCGAGGTAAAATTATAATAAAACTATAATAATTAAAAAAAATAATTAAAAAATAAAACAGATAAGTGAAAGTGTATTGTATCGTTTTTATTTCATTATTCTTTTGTGTTTCGAGAAAACACGAGAAACACTCGAGAAAAACTTTAAGCTTTAACACAGTATACCCAGAACAGTGGTTTATCTCCGGCCTGTCGGCGAGTTATTAGCCTACTCTTGCGTTGACGCTAGGGTTGTCACTTTATTTTTACTCCCTTTCATTTAACTCGTAGCGTCTGAGATTCCGACGCATAAGGTAGACACGAAACCCGAAAATTTCTGTAATTAGTATACCTAGTTTCTGCACTTAAATTGCAAGAACGCTGATTAACTTCAACGTAGACTTTTAAAAACTCACAATCTTTGTGATAATCCACACACCTTTTTAGTAATAACATAAAAAAGGCATTTTTTTCAGGAAGCGCATTTTTTTTCTAAAGCGGCGGCTGCGAGCGCGAATGGCACCGAAGGCACGGCCCTTACTGCCGCCGCCTTGTGCCCCCATATTCTGTGTCAATGTGTGCGTCACATTGCGTGCGTACACGGCGCCGAGCACGCACGCACACATTCTAATGGGTAGCGGCCAGTTTGTATGAAGACGTATTACTGTTCTTAGTATACTGTGGCTTTAATCGGCCAACTTTAAGAAGAGCAAAAACATATCCGGGTGGTGTAACCCCTTAAACCAGGCAATTATGTATTTAGGATATATTATAGATGTCTCATACAGACGAAATCATATTTTTTATGGGAAAGTAGGTATGGAAATCTATGGGTGTTCATAAGGCTTAGGTACGTCCTATCATATGGGGGGACATAAGTGATCACTTTACACAATGTAACGTTCACCATTTCCACCCATGATAGAATACCACATATATTAAATTTTTGATTAAGGCGACACATTCACTGCAAATGCATATTTCGGCGTTTTTTTATGAAAATGTGGGTTTTTATAATTCATTTATATCAGAATTTATATTCTAGACTGCATTTTTTTTAGGACATTAACTTAGATAGAAGCTTTGTTCTTTTATAAAAGTAATAAAATGAACATTATTTACAATAATTATAAAAATGAAAGCATTAATCGACAGGACGCGGTCAAAAAAAATGTTTTTAGCGATCTAGGCGGTGCGAAGTTTTAATGAATATTTATATGTAGGCATATGTTTTTTTATACGTACAATGTATACTTCATTATCTAGAATCCGTACCAAGGAAATTAAGAAATATTCCATATTTATAAAGTTATAATGTTTTAAATTTGCAAGACATTTTTACGTTTCTTGTTGATTTTAAAACGCTTTCTATTTACTTAAAGAGATGATTTTAAACATCGTATTTTATTTATTTCCGTATTTTGAGGCTTTATTCACTAAATAGAAATTAGTTTTTTTTAATAAAAACACCTTAATTATTTTTCAAAAATAAAAATTCCGAAGTATGAAATGTGCCAGTAAATGACGTAATTATAAAACAGAATGCCGTTGGCAGTGGCACATTTCATACTTTGGAATTTTTATTGTTAAATAAAAATTAAGGTGTTTTTATTAAAAAAAATACATTTTATTTAGTTAGTAAAGCCTCAAAATATGGGAATAAATAAAATATACTGTTCAAAATCATCTCTTTATATAAATAAAAAACGTTTTAAATCAACAAACAACGTAAAAATTTCTTGCAAATTTAAAACATTATAAATAGTGATACAACGAATACGAATATTCATATTCGCCGAATATCATTACGAATATTAAAAACAAACTATTTATATCTGAACGCAACGTAAATTACAGTTTCACTGTGCACCGTGTATCCCAACACACCTCTATTATCGGGGATTCCCCTTACATTGAATGAATGAATTTGTTAAGTTGTCAAATTCTTTTTTCTATGGAACTCAAGCTGTCAATTGTTACTTGTGTCTTGTTTCACGGCATAACTGAGTTCTTTAATCTAGTTTTGTTGGGTTTTTTTAAAAGTTTAGGTGATCATTCCATGTAGTTTTCGTTTTGTAATACGTATGTTCGTTCCATTTTATTTCCGTTGTGTGTAAAAGAGTTAACTCTTATAAAATAATTTCAATTTAAATGTATGGGGAATGTACAAACGGATAAAAGAAATGTTGTGCTTTTTTAACAAAAAATTGTCGTTGGTAAATTTTATTTATTAAATCTTATAGTAAAAAAAGAACAGTGGTGTATTACTTATTACCTTGTTGAATTATTCGTATTCGTATTCGCCGAATAGTAGGTTTGATATTCGTATTCGTATTCGTATTCGTTGCATCACTAATTATAATTTATAAATATGGAATATTTCTTCATTTCCTTAGAACGGATTCTAGATTATGAAGTATACTTTATACGTAAAAAAACATATTGTGCGTACATATAAATATTCATTAAAACTTTGCAGCGCCTAGGACACTAAAAACGGTTATTTGGTCGCGGCCTGTCGATTAATGCTTATATATTCTTAATTTTTGTAAATAATGTTCAGTTTATTACTTTTATATAAGAACAAAGAATCTGTCTAAGTTATTGCCTTAAAAAATTGTAGTATTAATATACATTCTGATATAAATTAATGGTAAAAACCCACATTTGCAAAAAAAAGTCAAAATATACATTTGCAGTGAATGTCCAGCCAACCCGCTTCATATGTATATTATAATTATCATTAGTGCGACCCGCATCCGAAGCTTTTTCATTCTCCTAATTATCCACAGATGTCACTAATGAGCTGTCTATTTTTTATTGTAATTTCTATATACCTTGATTAATGATATCCCCGGGACAAAATCCAGTACTGTGTTCTAAAAAATTTGGACAAACTCAAAATATTCTGAATTATACTTATTCACTCTAAGTCTGCAAGGTAATGTGGTTTATAAATAAATCAATGTGATGTTTGACGTTTCAGGTCGGTCATGAGAGATCTCGCTCTGCCTCTGATAGCTCCCTACAACGATCACGTGATCATCACGACTACGCTCATCCTTTCGACAATCCTTCTTCATTTTTGTACGAAAGGTAAGACGTTGATTATTTATCTTTAGCCGCACATCTCTCGTGTTAAAACTGAATTTATGGCGGGTTACTTGGAAAATATTAATAACCTCGCAGGACTATATTCCTGCCTTGATTATGAGTCGAAAATGTTCTAGCAACCATGGCCTAATATCAATAGTTATCGAGATATGCAGATCAAAGTTTGCATTTTTTTTTTCAATATTTCTTACTTATTTTTTGCTTAAAGTTAAACTATCATTACAGTAACTTATATCGATTATGAAAAATTCATTCGCTTAGTACAAGTTGAATAAAATGATAAAAACCTTGCAAAAATTTTTATTTTTTCAATTATCATTTCATCCGTCCGTTTGTTCCGGGGCATTCCTGACTATCGACCGTATTCTGATATATAAATATCTGTATCTTACAGATATTTATATATCAGAATACGTATCTTACAGATATTTATATATCAGAATACGTAGAATAATAAAACATGCTGCCAATTTTGAAGTTTTTAGATTGACAGGTTTGAAATTGATGAATTCAATCAATAAGTCATATATTTGCAGAAACATGGTATCACGGTTTTCTCATCACTGATTGTAACTTAAGCTGTAGAAGGACTCATTATCCCTGAAAGAATAATTCTTCCCGGATGAGCACGATACATCATCCGCATCTTGCCGAGAGATCTTCTAGGGAAGAGAAGAAGAGATTATCTAAAGAAGTTACTTTGTTACATATTCCAAGGACAGTTACGATGTACGAATGCCTCAATGGCCAAATTACTTGCGGCAACTCCATCTTTAAATTATTCTACTAATTTTTCGGCTACATTTGTACTACTAATACTAGAGTGCCACCATTATAACTTGGCGTGCGAGGGAGGGCGCCCCTGTCGCGAAACAGAAGTTGCCAGGTTGTAAATTTATTACACAATACATAATGTACTGAATGTCCGGTGACCAGTGTCAGAGCCTTCAATATATATTTGGCCGGGTATAATATAAAGTAAAAAGCAAGTATATAACAAAGCAGAAGCATAAGGAAAACATAATATGTATAATAAAAATGTTACATAACAGATTATGGATTATGCATATGCTTTGATGCAGTTCTAGTCCGAGATTAATAGTTACTGCAAAAGAAATGCCACAGCATTTAGAGATCTCTTGCATTAAAACTGAACATACAAAATATGTGCACGGTTCCTGTTTTGATAGAGGAGGGCAGTTGATTAAAATGTTAACGTGGAAAAGGATCGCACGCATTGATAAATAAATAATATTTTTGGAAAAACCTTCCTGTTGGAAAGACTATGAATGTGATAAACTATTGAAAAACAACAATATTATATATGCATGCAGAATGTATCATTTCAGAGAAGAAACTAATACGGCAGCGTAGTGCAAGGTCTTTGCAAGATAACCTCTGACCTCTGGTGATACATAAAATTGATAGCAATTTTCATAATATTATTCTGTATTTATTGTTTACTCTACCACGGGTTTGCCAGGACTCAGTGGTTTTTTTGCAACTACCACAGCAATGTGACTGAAGATTCTACATTGGACAACATATTTGGAACTATTTATATTATAAGTTAAATGTATTAATAAATCACGTAAGAAATTACAAACTCGCTAAATTTTAGCCCGGCAGAAGATATAACTAGTAAACATCAGACCAACAGGACACAAAGGCGCGGGAATACCTAAACTAAAATGGAGTGGTGAAGATATTTATGGCTTAAAATAAAACTAAAGAGAGATAGCGCAAAATCTAGAGAATCTTGAAAAAGATGATCCACAAATAAGCAAATTGATATTTAAAATCCTAAAAAACCTATTAAATCTTAAATGTAACTGGGACGATTAAAAAAACCTACTAAATCCCAAATCTAACAGCGACAACTTAAAGTAAACTTTTATTAAATCCCAATGTAAATAGTTCCTAAATATAACAATGTCATATAAAATTAAAACTATTTTATCACAAATGTCAAGGAATGACAGTAAGATTGCAGGTATGAATTCATGATGCAATGATGTAATGGTACTTCTAAGGATTCAGCCCTTTGTTGTACCTTGGCTTCGTATTGCAAAGAACAAAATAAACAGGGCAGACTGCAATGATTTCATTACAGATCAACAAAGATGTTGTCATAACAATACATGCCATTTTAAAATATTACAATACGTATATACTTCTGCAGATGGAGACGTCGATACACCAGTGAAGTTGTACACAAGATGAAATGTACAAGCGATGCTTAATTCACAATAAATGTTTTTGCCAATACAGTGTGCTCAAACCAATCAATAGCAACAATATATCACACCAACATCACCACCACCAACACCATTTCTTATTATTGATTGATTGCCTATGATTTAAACTAATATTTAGTACATGGACACAACCTAGTATGATAGCATTCGTATGGTCTTGGAAAACTTGTCAACATGACCGGCTGCTGTGTTTTTAAACAGTCAGTGTTACTCGTAAATTGTGAAAATTGTAAGCAATAAATGAACAGGAATTTAATGACAAAACTGTCTTAGTATGCTAACAATAACTGTGATAGATAACTTCAAAGACACTCCTACATATATGTATGTCACTAAAGCTTAATGACGAAATTCAAAGTACTAGGACTATCATGCTAGTACCAGCCCATGAATTGGTCATGTTATATTGACGTGAAGCTCGTGTTCTGCAGGTAGTGCGGGGCGCCCTGCTGAGTGGTCTCGGAGCGTGTTGGGGCGCTCCGCGCGCGGCCCCCCGGCCCCCCTCGCCGGACCGCCCCCCCGCTGTTAGCAGGTAAAAACTTGAGCTTACTATAAACACTGCGCTTAGTCGATATAATGTGATTTCAACTTACCCCACACAACATTATCTAATCACTTCAAAGCCCCTCACCTTGTTTAACATTTTCCCGATCCAAAAAATATAGATATCCCTAGCATTTAATTAACTAATCTCGTTTAGAATTTCTCAGGCAACAAGGCAGTAGATCCATCATAGAAATTTTATTGAAAGAGGGAGATGAGGAGAAGAACACATTTCCATTGGTGGTTTTGTTCTACAGTGCTGCAATCGGACTCGTCCCCAGGCAAAGCCAATGTTGTGTGTTTAATAATGTACTTTTGATTGACGGAAAGTGTAGGTAAATGCAATTGCTAACCTATGACAGTTAAATATACGCAATACAGCTAATGTCAAGGCGACCTTTAGAATTTCACGAGATTTAACATCATGCCATATTCGAACCGATGTTATATTAGATATACATGGTGAATTATTCCTACTATGCCAGTGCACTGTTATAGTCGTTCATTGCTTGGTTAATCCGGTCATGTCAGCTCTTCCACAGCTGCCCTCTTTTTTGGGCACCATCAACTCATATATCTTTCTCACCATTCTCTCCCCTTTATTTATTTGTTTGCTCAACGTGATCAAACCACTGAGCAATGCTTTTAATTCTTTATTTAACTGTAAATGGTTACGGATATTTTATATGAACCGTATGTTTTTCCAAAAGACAATTCTCGACAACAGAGTGCCATGCAATTGTGGAGTGTTTTACATAAACAAACCAAACGCAAAATCGCTACACATCTGAAGGAACATATTGAAGCAATTATGTAAATACAACAACTCTCGGCAATCTATCGGCAATCTGCGAACATGCATCCAAAGGGAATCTCTGTCACTTCATCAGATTTGACAAGACAAAAATCTTATCAACAGAACCGCGTCATATACCCAGATTAGTGAGGGAGTCCATTGAAATATACAAGCATCTCAATTTCAATAGAGATGACGGTTACAAACTATCAAGTATTTGGCGCCCTGTTCTCACGACCTTAATTCAACCTTTGAGAGACGTCGCAGAAAAGTCCGCCGATGTAATTAGTACATATTGCACACTGGCAACCTCTATCGTAGAAGAAGTGAACACTCCACAACAAAGTGCATATACGTAATTAATGCCCCCGGACACGGAAACATAACAGTCCGCCCTATAACTCCGCGGGTACAGGTCGTTCTCTTGATGACGTTGAATATGGCTTCAACGAAACGTCGAGAATTGTCTCTCGGAAAAACATACGGTTCGTATAAAATATCCATAACCATTTATAGTTAAATATGTCTAATGACCGTAATAATAATCTTAACGCTTTTAATTCTATTTGTATTTACTATGCTAAGATTTAAATTCTTTCCTAATTTGTTCCTCCTTTACTCTATCGTAAATAGACTTGCCGCACATATCCCCAAGTGATCTCATTTCCACTGTATTCAATTTAATTTCATTCCTCTTCTGCCAGCTCCAGATTTTACTTCAATACATCAGTGATGGTACTTGAATTCCATACTCCGCCTAGTCTCGCCTCAATAGACAAATTCTGAATAGAAATTATTGCATTCAAAGCATTGTTCACTTTATTCCCTGTAGTCACCCTCCTCTTGGTATCTTTCTCAGCCTTCCTTCCTCTATTGGATATATTTCCCAAATACGCAAACTCATCTACTTGTTACAAACATTCATCAAATTTTAGTCGTTCACACATTGAATACCATCACTTTTGACTATTCGTAATAAGGTCACTTTATTTGCACACATAATATTATATCCTACTTACTAGACTCTGTAAGTCTCGTTTACTATTTGCCATTAATACTGTGTCATCCGTACAATATACGTATAATCAAATCGCTCATTTTTGCTCTAATATTTATACATTCCAGTTCTTTTACACAATTATCCATACGCAAGTTGAATGATACAAATAAAGTTTATATACATATACATTATACATATACATATACATATACATATATATATACATATACATATACATATACAAATAACTTTATATACATGAAAATAATAAAATATTAATCTTTTATAAATTCCAAACATGGATTAGGATATTGAGATACATATTTAAATAAGTTGTCATAGTTAATAACTTTATAAGCTAGTTGACATTCAAGAGCGAAGATGTGAAAACATATCTTACTTAAATATTTCATCAGTATTTAATGTAATCCAAATCCATTTCTACTTACTTATAGATACTTTTTATGATGCATTTATGTCCTTAGTCGGGACTTTTATTATTATAGGAAAAATTTATCGATAACGTAATGGAATGTATCAGTTGGTCATTATATTCTGCGTATAAAATACAATAGAAAACAATCAAATGCTCAACTGTGAACTATCCATTACGCAACTTTTAAGTTAAATTTCATCCGTATCTCTAAAAGAAGAACATTTTGTACATACTTACATCACTAAAATAAGTCAATTTAAAAAAATTGTTTAAATAAATCCAACTTTTTACTACTCACTATTGACATTATAGAGTTTTACTGTTGTCACAACAATAGTAGTACATAGTATGTTCATCTCATCAACGGGTGTAAATGACAACTTTGTCATTTTACATGTTACAACAATTGTGACATATTACATTCACAACAATGTTGTCATTTACATGTATTGAGGCAAGATTTCTTAAATCGTCTTAAAAACATCTCATTGCCCTTTTCCAATTATATATGCCGTACAATTTCTGTTGCAATATGACTTTCAAAGTTAACTTTTTTCTTTTCTTTTATGTCGTTCTCTTCTCTTCTTGTTATCACGCCTTAAAATATATTTTAATGTGAAAGGAAAAATTATTTAGGCAGCACAGTGAGAAAAAATTAAATTCGTATTACCTTCTATGCGTGCAGTAACAGCATGACTGGACCGCTTAATATGAGTAAAAATAATACTTACGATTCTGATTCTGATGATGTGTAGGCTGTCTGCTGGTCAGGAGTCCGTTAGACAATGTCCGAGGCCTCATCGATAAGCGAGGAAGAACGGTGCTTGTTCCGTCCCTTCACCAGAGAGTCGCTAGCTGCTATAGAGATCCGGATAGCGGAGGAGGAAGCCAAGCAAAAGGAACTAGAAAAAAAAAGAGCTGAGGGAGAGGTACGTACACGTTCCTTTATTTAAAAATATATCTTGTCAGATATTATAATACCTAGTTGTAAGCCAATGAAAGGATCTGCAGTCCAAAAGAAGATTTGTTGGGCGTAACTTCTCTACCCAAGTTAATGAATGGACTTTATATGCTATTAGAGAGAGCTAGGAAAACTTTATTGACTTTATATCAGATGTAATTTTAGGAAGGTTTGGTAAGTTTACCACTCCAATTTCAACAGGTGTAAGTGGAACGAAATAATGATTAATTATAATGATTATTGTGTAATAATATTAGTGTTGTATTAAGACTTGGACAAGCTGGATAAAGAAATCAAATCTACATTACTCAGGTAACAAATTTGTTAAAAGATTGTGAAAACAGCATATAGATGAAAAAATTTCTGCTGTAAACAACAGTCGAGCACAATTGTATATAAATTACTCAACTTACTTTCTTACTACTATTACTACTTTACTTTCAATTAATATTGATTCAACCGAAACCAGAAGCAGAAACTAACCAAATCTTAGCAATTCTGAACAAATATTACATCACCTTAGTTTGCACTACTCACAAATCAACATTTCGAGAAAAAATTCAACATTTTTAAGACTTTATATAACCAAAGATTATTGATGAAATACACAAGTAATACTGTTCTTAAGTTTTACCATTCTGAATGCTTTAAAGCTTTCATTTCCATTCCGAACCCCCTGTGTTGGATTTCCTGGGCTATTCGCCTGTGTCGCTTAACGTCGCTGGTGGCTACAGCGACACTAGCTCTGACCATCGATCTAAATGGGAATGAGACAGAAAATGTTGGCACATTGCGGATTAGCCCAGAAAACCTCAGAAGGTTCAGAATGGTCTTGTTAAAAACAGCAAAATGTAGATTCTGTGTATATATATTTTTAACTATTCTTGTAATTATTGCAATCTTCAATTGTTAAAGTTTAAGGGAAAATTAATTAGAACTGAATAAAATTACATGAATTTATTTGTGGATAGCGATCAACATCTATTTTTTGTTCCGAATTCAATATAATTTATAATACAGAATTAATTAATACCTGAAGATTGTTTGAAATCAAACTATTAATCTGGCGAAGCAAGTCAATATTAAAAATGCCAAGAATACAGGGCAATACGAGTCACGTCTTAAGGGTCTTTGTGAAGATTATTTAGTAGATTTTTAGAATCTTTTCAAACAGAGAAGGAAGGTAGCATTGAATTTGAATTCAGAAATGGACTTGGCAGAAGGGAAGCACTTTTCAGTGTAAAACATTAATTAATCTAAAGATGTTTAGATGTTAATACTGTCGATCTTTGATTCGTAAATTGCACAGAAGCTTCTTTTGCAAAAAAAGTTTCCTGTGATGTTAAATACGAACATGTAATGAACCAGAATACTATTGTAAAAGTTGGAAACAAATTGTCTAATGAAAATTAAATTTGATTAGGTATGAGAGAACATTGCATACCATCGCCACTAACATTTAACTGGTATTCTGAAACCCTCTTTGAGGAAGCACTAGAGAAATAATTAGCTGAAATAATGTTAAAAAGTCAAATGATTTATGATGGGCCAATAATATTGCAGTTAACCTTGAGTCTTCAAAAAATGGTCAGTTTAGTGAGCAAGAAATATAAATTATTGAACATGAATCCTAAAAATATCATCATCGTATCTAAATTAGAAAACATTGTCGCTAATCTGCTTAGCAAGACAAACTCATTGAAAGTGATGAAATTATTGGGGAGATGGCTGAAGGAGAAATGGTACATTGATGACATTACTGTTTGGTTCAATGAGATGTTATGTTCTTGGGATTGCCCAAGTAATAAGATCACAAATTGAAATCTATAAAAGCAATTTTACTAAAATGAAATTTTAAATCGTTTGATATAATATCTTCAGACTTGAAGCTTGGAACACAAAACAGCTATAAAAACTTATGAAAACGATTAAATCTATGGAAAAACAGCGAAGTCCAAAATTAGCTGGGCTGACTTGATGACCGATGAAGAAATTCTATGGCAAATTATTGAAGGTTAGAGTACGGAGAAAATTTGTGGAGAAGGAAGTGGAGGTAGATGATTCCAAACCAATTTTACGCGATGTAGGGAGAATAGTATACGTAAGAACGAAGATAAATACTACAAAATGTCATTAGAAAATCTTTTTTTTTTACGTTACCAGCTTTCTCAAACTAGGAAAAAAGATAAATACCGATCTATCAGCTTTTGTACCTTTCTGATTATTATTTTTTTTATGCTTTTTAATATTCTTACCTTCTTTCCAGCAATTTCTTTATTGTTTAGAATTATTGTACAAATGATTTCTACTTACTTTCTTCTTCTGTCTATATTTTATGTAAACCTCTTTCATATTTTCACAAATTGCAGACCGGTTTTGGGCGGAAGAAAAAGAAAAAAGAAGTAAGGAATGCTCGTTTGCCCCAAATATCCCATATCTCTACCAAGTTCGTTTTTTCATTAGATTTGTTACAAAGCCGCCGAAATGAGTAAAAATAGTTATCGCCAATTACGTAAATGCTCCAAATTCAACAATGTTTTTAACATTTGAAATTTAACTTTTGATTGGCTAGTTTGGTTTGAATCTTTGATAGAATAATAAATAATTAGCGATAACTTTAAAACTAAATGCTAAGTTGATTCGCCCCTTGCATTCTAGTAAGTATGACACGCTTTTCAGCCATTATGCTATTAAAGTTTAGCTGGAGTTAATCCTTGACTATCATGTTGGACTCCCTCTGAAAGAGCAGCAATGTTCTACCAATTTGCTTTAAAACACAGCTGGACTTGGTATGGTGGAGGGCCATAAGCTTGATAATTCTATTTAGTCTCCTCCGAGAATATGGAATTAATGCATTGTATTTTAAGTCGGCGCCCAACAATAGAATCATGGTACAATAGTGGAATTACATGCAACTGCAGTATTTAAGATTTTTATCTATCCATTAGATTTTTAATACGATGCTGAAAATGGAATGATAGATGTATCATTATTTAGATCTGTATCATTCATAAAAAATCTATCCCTTGGCATTCATTCAAATCTACCTCTTGGCATTCTTGACTTTGTCATCTTTCCTACAGACTTTATAAACCAAATGAAAATAGATTTCAGCAACCCACTAATGTTGAGGATTTCTTTTTAAAAAACAAATGACATTATTCAAGAATTGCAAAAATACAATAAATACATACAAAATTTCTAAATGTGCAGTCTAAAATATAAGCTTTGTAGGACTTCAGATTCGGAGCATTTAGGAATCAATTTCTCACAAACGTTTGTGATGTTGAAAATTTTACTTCTAATTTGACAAAATAATTTGAATAACGTTAATATTTCAGGGTTATAAAGTATTTGGATTGTCCGAGAACCTGCTGATTTATCATTTTATCCACATGATCATTGAAATATTTCATCTCATGTTTCTGTATCCGAGTAGATATCAGTCACATGTTATCAGCACAAATAAACCAACTGAAATTCACATCATTATTTCATGTCATTAACTGCACATAGCTGAACTTGTAGTATGAACGAGTAGAGTATAAACTATTATCAAATAGTAAAGACGTTTGAAATTTTGCATTAAATTTTGCTGGATATTGCACGATCACATAGAAACATTATTCAGTCCTTCAGTAGGTTGTGTCATTTAATTTTTACTGCATTTTACTGCCATGTACATCTTTTCTTATTTGCAAAATGTGAAAACAGTTTGAAACCAGATTTACAAACTGATCAACTTCAAATCATCAAAAATGATGTATATCTATTATTCTACTTTTCAGTATTTCCAGTCAGACAAGTATTTAAAGCGTTCCACTTCTTAAATAACTCAATTAGAAAATGATGTCACAAATGAAACACTGACTAATAACAAATATATTTATTCATTTTGTAGATGGCACCATACAAACATTTTTGCATATTCATTTGGGAAAACACATAGTAAAAGATTGCACACTGCCAAATAATTCAAATATGATCATTTTGTAGCATGATAATAATTTTCATACACTTTTGGCGGGGATGGTGTTTCCATTTAACAGAAATATGTTGAAAGTGAAGAACATAATTTTATATCTTTATAAAAGGATTAATCATAATTTAGTTTTACATTGATTTATTATTGCAAAGTTGGTGCACCTTCTGCTTTAACATTTTTTTGAATGAACTAATTTTGATGGCAAATATTGTTTGAAAATCACACATTTGAGTAAGTTCCTTGCTTTTGATTCTAGGTTTAAACTTACATCAAACTCAAACAATGAGAAGCCATATTAAATTACCGCCACTTTTTTCAATATATTGAAAGATTTACATTGCTTTATGCTTATATTTTACATTAGTTATAGAAAACATTTTAAGATTTTTACTAAAATATTTTACTTATAGGATTTACTAATATTACCAACAAGTGTATTTACTTACTTTGACACACATTATCACTATCTAACAACAAACAACATGTACAAGATTTATTTCATTTGTTCACCAGTCGAAACATTAAGTATCCAGTTTTGTAAGAGTAAGTACTGACTGTGAACAAATGAATTTATATCATTTTATTATCTTCTTCAAATATTATCTTCAAATATTATATCTTTTTTGTAGAAGGTATTATATTTTATATCTGTCAATTTACAGTGTCTTGTGTATCAATTGTAAAAAAAATTAATCTCCTTTTTTGATTTGATATAAAGTAAGAAATGTAAACTTACTTGTGAACAAAAAATAATAATATGAGATATCTCACAAATATTCCTAAGCATAATTATATTTCACATGATCTGTATGGACCAATTAAGAAGGTAATATAAACATATGGATTCTTGCCTTCGGAGTTCAACACACTTTTATTGACTCCTTTTGTTTAGTTCTAAGCTCTTTTTATTAATTTTTCTTGTTTATGAAGCAAAATATTATGCACACTTCCATAGATTTTTTGCTTTAGGTATATTATGTACAAGGTTTTTTTTTATGTAAAATTAATAACTATTTACTCATCCATGATTCCTATTTGCGTTCTACTGGAAGATGAAGCTGATGTTGGATTGTCATTTGATAGTCAAAAAGTAATAAATCTTTGCAGTTCTCTATATTTCTAAACATATTTGGCTCCTTCCAGGTTCGCTATGAAGATGAAGATGAGGACGAGGGTCCGCAGCCGGACCCGACGCTGGAGCAGGGGGTCCCGGTACCGGTCCGGTTACAGGGAGGGTTCCCCTCCGAGCTGTCCTCAACCCCCCTCGAGGACATCGACTCCTACTATCACAATCAGAGGGTACATTTCTAAGAATGAAATTACATATTTGATACATCTAGCATTCAACTTAAACTTATTAAAAAATATGTTTTTCTCAAATCAGGAGTTTTCTTGATTTTCGCTATTAAAAATCTAATTATAAAATTTATTTATTAATACAGAAAAAGAAAATACTGAAAAGCTTGTCTCTTCCACCTCTATGCTGGTCTTCTACATGAAAAACACAGTTCTTGAAGTGTTAAAACCACTCACAACACGTTATTTCACTAACAGTGGCCTCACCAGAAGTATTTGATGAGCCTCAGTCGCAGATTTCTTTATTTAATGCAGAAAATTAAAACCTACCGCATGTGACGAGAATTCAGCTTGTAAACTGACATTTTCAGTTGAGAATAACTTTATGATGCAGACACAAATCGACAAATGTTTTTATGGGGTTGTGTTGACAGATGCCCAAGTTTATTGCATGACATCTATGATCTATTTATTTTGACCACTACTTACCGCTGAAGCCATCTATAAGAAAACAGCAGAAGCAAAGTTATACACCTAATTTATTTAAAGACCCATTTATTAAGAGGAAAAAAAATAATTATTTTTTCTATCGAAGATTAAGCAAAATATATACTCGTACACCATCATATTAGTAATATACCATCACATCAGTAATAAACAGAAAAAATTTTTTTTTTTTACTTTTCAGACATTCATAGTAGTAAGCAAAGGAAAGGACATCTTCCGATTTTCGGCGACAGATGCCATGTGGATCCTAGATCCTTTTAATCCCATCCGACGTGTCGCTATCTACATCCTTGTACATCCCCTCTTCTCCCTGTTCATCATCACAACCATCTTAGTTAACTGTATTCTCATGATTATGCCAACGACGCCCACGGTCGAGAGCACAGAGTAAGTACCAACTTCCTATCGTATCTTCTGACTTTTTACTGTACAAATTATTTTTGATAAATTTACAAAACGTATTCAATTAATTCCCTTTACAATAATTTCCTCTAGGATTTAGCTGATGTAATTAATTTAATGCAATAGCTACATAAAAAATTTAAAAATGTAAATACCAATATTTTAAAATTACTCTCATTCACTTAGTGAGCAAAAAAACAAAATCTCATATTTTTTGCAATATGATTTTCAAATATATTCATTTTAGATATCTATGGTTTATATTTTGCTATTTTTTCCCAATAACAATAGTTAGGTATACATTCAACTACTATTATAGATTGTTTTTGAGCCTGTCGATTTGACTTATTTATTGTCTTTGATTTTTTAATAACTAAAACAAAATAGTCATACTCGCTGTTTACTTTAAACATCTTGTTTATAACGTAATTTAGTGCATAATAATTCATTTAGACCAGTTACTAAAAATTACATAAAATATTTTCAATCAATAAATGCCTTCAGAAATATCTCACATCCTACCGTATACAGAGCGGGAAAACAAAGTTCAACATTTTCAAATTATTCTCACAAATGTGTAGGTACTATATATTCAATTTTTTTTGTTGTTGTAAATTTGATGCTCAGGATTGCTATGTTAATATTTCTAATCAGTTGACTGACCGTGGATATAAATATATGCATAAAAAAGTAAATTCCCTTAGCCTACTATAGAATTATACACAATTTTATAGAATTTTTAAGGTTTGTTTTTCTTAAATAAATTAAAAATATTTGCTTTAGGCAAGCGACTGCTAAAAATTAATTTATTTGTCCATTAAAATAAAGGAGGAGCAAAACAATTATAGGGAGCTCCTTGTAGTCGTTAGAGCTTGCCCAACGTAAATTGGCGTGCAGCAACTTTGGAACTAAAACCCGCCCCACCCGCACCCAGCGGAAACCCCTCGCCCTGTCATTCAGTTCAATCTCGTATTTGCCTGTAAGCAGTGACATCTTGAATTCCAATATACACTGAATTATGTCCAAAACAGTCTTGCAACACCTTGCAGGTGGTACAAGAACAATTGCCAATGTAGTTTTAATGTTTAGCGAAGCTGAAAAAGCAAATAATCGACCAATATTACCGTTTGACAGGACCCCAGATAGAGCGACTGCCATTACTGGTTTGTTTCTTTAGTGTTGCCCGACCAAATTTCTATTAAAGGCTCCGACACCGGTTACCGGACACTCTGTATATTATGTAACAAATTTGCACCCTGGCAACTTCTGTTTCGCGACAGGGACGTCCTCCGTCGCACGCCAATTTATACTGGTGGCACTCTACCAAATGCAAAACATCACAGTGTCACGAGCATTATCATGTGTAGTCTAAATTCAGTACCTATTTGGTTAAATATATTTCAAAGTCTTCCGATTTACTCATGTTTAATCTGATGTGGTGATATCTGAAAAAAAATGGAAAAAAATGTCTGAACTTTAATCTTATTGTATTTTCTCTGGAGATGTACTAAAAAGTTTGTACCTGATATTCAATTAGTGTATCCGTATAAAAAATAATAATTGAAAGAAATCTCTTAATCTTTTTCTGATGATACCACACATGGTAACAGTCTAATGCTAGCAACTGCTGCTTGTTCGAGTGATGTGCGCAGATGAATTCACAAGCGAGTTTTATTTTATCAGATAACAGAAAACCCAAAAAATGTTTTTCCTGATATTACCCATTCTTGTTGGTCGCTGAAATGAGAAATTATTATTTCATCACATACGTATAGACCGAATAAAGATTTGACGGTAATTGAAATGTTATCGAAAGTTTTATATGAAAAATATAGAATGCATGGGGTCTAAAGGGACTTAACCTAACCTAACCTAACCTAACCTAAATTCTTAGAGCGATAGTTTCAACTAGTTTGAAGCGTTATATACAAGATATTTAAAGAAAATTAAATAATATTGTTTGTTTAGTCCCTTAGAGGATGGTGTGACCTAAACATGTATTGTTGTACTTTCCAGAGTAATATTTACTGGGATCTACACATTTGAATCGACAGTAAAAGTGATGGCGAGAGGTTTTATACTTCAGCCTTTCACTTACCTTAGAGACGCATGGAATTGGCTCGACTTCGTAGTTATAGCCTTAGCGTGAGTAGTAGTCATATAGTCTAGTCATTAGTTATTTAGATTTTGTATTTTAGGTTATAATAATAAATATTTTCAAAAGTCCAATGGCGTAATGAAAAAAAACTTAAAGATGTGTCTATACCAATTTGCTGTACTAAATGTATAAAAATTAATTACTAAAACTGATTTTCTTGCTATTTTTTGGCAGATCAATTCCAGAAACATTCATCAAGCAAACAATTTAAAACAGGAAAAATAATAGTAATTTTAATTGGGAACATTTTTTGCAAAATTTTACATAAAAAAATTAGACAAACAGCTTAGTTTCAATTAGTAACAGAATCTCTATCTGTTTTAGTTTTGCTCTTAAGAGATAAATGTATAATTTAAAGATCCCAGAATATTAGTATATTTTAGTTAATATTTCTTTGTTAATTTTCATACATATAATTTAATTGTATATTAAAAATTATTTTAATTATATAAATACATTGTTTTAGTTTATGTAACAAGAGAAAAAGTAGATATGTATTAACAAACATTTCAAGAGTAGAAAGCCAAAAGGGTGTTAGTGATTATTTCGAACTTTACAGGAGAGCAAAATAAAGTTCTGTCAATCTGATTTTGTCAATGTTTCATTTATTATTAAACGATTTCCACATGTGTTTTGGATAAACAAATATGAAAATCGTTTAATATTAAAAGAAACATTGACAAAATTAGATTGAAATAACTTTATTTTGCTCTCCCGTAAAATTGGAAATAATCACTAATACCCTTTTGGATTTCTACCCTCGATATTGACTCCTATGTCAAGAATCATAACTAACAAATATAACACTCTAGTATTTAGCATATATTTGATACATAAATATTTTAAGTATTAGGAATCAATTTAATACAAATATTTTTTTAATATTTATTAAAAAAATTACTGCCATTTAAAAATGTATCAAATGCATGTGAAACACTAGAACATTTAAAAATGGACAAATTGCCAGTTATGATACTTTAGGTAGAAGTGATCGATATGTACAATTTTTAAATTTTTTTAGACATTATTTAATAAAAGTATAATAAATGTTTTTGACAATATACAGGTGTCTCGTAGCTATCAGCAAAAACTTTGGGGGAGTCCTCATCATTAAATTTTGAATAGTAAATATTCTTTACACTTTGGGTGAAATGTCGATAAGCAACATCATAATTTGCATTTTTTTTTCAATATTTCTGTCTTATTTTCTGTAAAACGTTGGACTATCATTACAGTAACTTAATTAAATATTAAAAATTCACATAAAATTACAAAAAAATACTTTAAAAATTTTTACAAAGTTTTAATAATTTTATTTGGCTTGTTTTAAAGCGAGTTTTTAATTAATTTTTAATATTCCATATAAGTTACTGTAGTGATGATCTGATGTTTTACAAAAAATATGTCAGAAATATTTAAAAAATGCAAAATTTGATTTCGCTTATCTATGCAACGATCGAAATTTTACCCAAGTGTAAAGAATATTTTCTATAAAAAAGAAGACTCCCTCAAACTTTTTTATACTAGCTAAGAGGCACCCTGTATTATATTCTTAGAGTGTGAAGTAAATACTTTGAAAAGAGAGATTATATTTTATTATTAAGGTTTTGGTTGATACAGACACTTGTTTTCTTGCGCTCACATGCTCATTGTATTTCCGTTTTTATTAGTAAAATGTAATCTCTGTTTTTTGAACTGAAAAACACATGTTGTTACATTGCAGTTATGTAACGATGGGAATAGACTTGGGAAACTTAGCAGCCTTAAGAACATTCCGAGTGTTGAGAGCCTTGAAAACTGTTGCTATAATCCCGGGTAATTATATTATTGTGCATGCTTGTAGTCATAAGTAGTGACCTAGGGTCTTAGCTGTCTTTTTTTACAAAATATATTCATTCATATATTATCTAGCATAATCATTCACAAGATGTATTTTTATCAGCTGAGAACAAGTGATAAATATATTTACCACAACCAAATCATTAATTTACTATAAGTCAAAAGTACAGTAGGCTCCTGATTGCCCCGGGTGGATGGAGAAAAAAATCCCAAGCATTGAAAAATTTACCAAAAATACTTCTTTACATATGATGACAACTGGATGCAACTAATCCTCATAAGGCACTAAAACAGACTAAGTAATGAACATGCATCAAGAGATCACTTTTCAGACAAGACGGCCTGCTGATGTTTTCGACACTTTCATTTAAAAAAATATTTTTTGATGACTTTCTAATGTGTTCCGGATAATCCGCATCCCAGTTAATCAGATTCCGGATAATCAGGAGTCTGCTGTAATAAATGTCTGAGTGTTCCTTACTTTGAGCCACTTAATTATGTTTTTACAATCATGCTGTATTGAAATATTAAATTCACAATTGTGAATCATTTCAAAATTTGTAAAATTTCAAATTTCACGTACGAGGACATACAGCAATAATTTTGGTCACGATGTATCAACATAGAAAAAAATTTGCATGTCACAAAATATTCTACCTGTAATTCCTTTATACTTGTGTTACTGAAGAACTCATATTCAATTATCATTTTAACATAACTTCAGGGCCAAAAAGAGGGAGAGGGAATGAGCAGGGTAGACCGACTACCCAAGGCCTGGAATAGAGAGAACCCAGTAGGGCCGGGTCTCTTTCATAGAGTAATGACCACAAAATCACAATCTGTGAATCACAACTGATATATTTTAATAAATAGTAATTAAAACTGATATTATTGTGATATGTATATAATGAATTTAAACCTTTTAAGGGGTTGCACTACCTTGACATTTTCAAAAAAAAAATTTATACTCTGTTACTAAGTTTGCTTAAAGTTCTAAGAATAATTTGAGTCATGACTCATTCAAAAAATTTCAAAAATTGTCTGAGTTAAAGCGAATGGAAGCTAGCGGAGTAGGTGAATTTTTAAACAAATTATTCTTTTGCGTTTTTCTCAAAACTCCATTTTTCAAAAATTTGGAGATGATATCTCAAAAACTAGTTAACAGTTTCACTCAAATTCTGGGGACACTATTACCTCCAAATCTGCTTGCATCATGGAGAAGGATCTTTGCAGGATAGCACATAACTCCGCTATTTTGTTTTTCCAAATTTTCCAAATAATTTGTTACTGAAAAATATTAACCAAATTAAGTAGTCAATAGTTGTCCTGTAAATAAACATATAAGTTAAAAATATATTATGGTTCTTCCACATTCTAAATAAATTCACAATAAATTCCTCTCACCTACACTACCTATTGCTGATATTGCTACTAATAAATTACTTCTTATACATACGGCTGAAGAGTGTCTGAGGGGGAAAATAATATATTTATATTATTTGAGAGATAAAATATAAAAATGACGGTTTCAGGTTTGAAGACCATTGTTGGAGCTGTCATTGAGTCGGTGAAGAATCTCAGAGATGTGATAATTCTCACAATGTTCTCCCTCAGTGTGTTCGCTCTAATGGGTCTCCAGATCTACATGGGGGTCCTGACGCAGAAGTGTATAAAAGTATTTCCATCTGACGGCTCGTGGGGAGAGCTCAACCATGAAAATTGGGATAGGTTTAACAAAAATGATTGTAAGTCATGAAATGAAATAGTTCGCAAAAATCGTGTAATAAATCCCAATGTAATATGCAAATGGCTAACGACAAATGGCCCAACTTTTTTCAAAGTATGATGACGTAATAATAAAACAGAATTCCGTTGGCAGCGGCGTCATTTATTGGTGCATTTCATACTTTGGAATTTTTATTTTTAAATAATAATTGAGGTGTTTTTACAAAAAAACTTACTTGTATTAAGTGAGTAAAGCCTCAAAATACTGGAATAAATAGAATATACTGTTTAAAATCATCTCTTTATATAAATAAAAAGCGTTTTAAAATCAACAAAATATGCAAAAATTTCTTGCAAATTTAAAACATTTATAACTTTTTTAATATTGAATATTTCTTAATTACATTAATATGGATTCTAGATAATTAAGTAAACATTATACATATAAAAAAACATATTATGCTTACATATAAATATTCATTAAAAATTAGCGCCGCCTAGGACACTAAAAATGTATTTTTGGCCACGGCCTATTAATTAATTATTATAATAATTATATTTTTTTAAATTATTATAAATAATGTCCAGTTTATTAATTTGATATAATAACAAAGGTTCTATCTAAGTTATTGCTCTAAAAAAATGCACCATAGAGTATACATTCTGATATAAATGAATAATAAAAACCCACATTTTCGTAAAAAAAATGATGAAATATGCATTTGCAATGAATGTGCCGTGCCGCCTTGTTAGTTGAATGTAAAAATAATTATTTTTCTTTCCAGCTAACTGGTACACGACCGAAAGTGGTGACATGCCTCTATGCGGGAATTCATCAGGAGCAGGGTAAGGATTGTGCACACTATGTATTTGAATTTGCATAAATATTTTATACACTTATTTTAGCCAAAGATCTGGCAACCTACAGCTGCTTGAATTGTAAAAGGTGTGAAATTTATTTTATTTACATACCTATTAAATTTTTTAACATACTATTGACTCACCCAGGAAAACAATTTCAAAAGAGTTTCGAAGGACTAATAGAAGGCTCTTATTAAAACTAAAATCAAAATGTTTACACTGGTATTGACATGGTACTCTGCCGAATACTCTGCCAACTAGTTTCTGGTATTAAATTAATAGTCTTCCTCTGTGCATATCTACAGCTCAAAAATACTAATGACTATCGATTCTTTAGCTCTGCTTTACAACCAATGTATTTATATACACTTGCATAAGGGTTTATAAATACATTGGTTACTTATTCACCTAATTTATCATGTGTTTAATGATTTCCACTGTACTCACCTTATTATGTTCCTTAATTCTAGAATGTGCAGCCCTGGATATCACTGTCTCCAGGGATACGGCTCCAATCCCAACTATGGCTACACAAGCTTCGATACATTTGGTTGGGCCTTTCTCTCTGCCTTTCGTCTTATGACACAAGACTATTGGGAGAACCTTTACCAATTGGTTAGTGTTTTGTGAAACGACAATTATTACTTTAATTTCACCAGCCATTGGATTCACATTTGTGGATAATGATTTACTACATTTATTTTGCATTATGTATATATTTGAGTTTTGTTTATGTTATTAATATATATATATTTTTATTATTTATTTATTTTATCAATAGATTTTACATACCAAGACATTTCAATGTCAAATTAAGCCATGAAACAAAATATGAACTGTTTTTTCGACTTTTTTAGTTAACCTTCAGTTACCGGAAAAACAAAAATAGTATCGGGTCTGCAGCTGGGTACAAAATGATCCCAGTCAAATTTTCATTTTAACGAAATATAATGGTTTAAAAATATTCTATAATATTCTTAATTCCATTTCTTATACAATGTGAACAAGATTCTACTAAATTTGTCATAATTTTATAAGAAACTGTAGTATTTTGATGTCCCATCACTCACAAGCGCTCGGCCGATGGAAGCTGTGCGAATAAAATGACGAAACTGGATGTTCCGTTATCATGTCTAATAAAGGGAATTATCTAATGGAATATTCCCGATTGTCTATGGAAAAACATAATTATTTCTACTTTTGACTATCTTACTGGACATTATCATTTTATTTTCTTTGGGTTTTTTTTTTTTTTTTTAAATAGAGATGCGAACACGGAATACGTGTCACATCAATATTCTTACTATTTTCAAACTAAGCTAAACGCTTGTGCTATGAAAATAGGACTAACTTTATGAGGATAAAAAAGATTACCAGCTCAATATCACTAATATTTAAATAAAAGATTTTTAGGTTATGATGTGCTCCGTTATAGAACAGGAGTATTAAACAAGATGAAATTCAATTGTTACAATTATTGTGGTAGATTTTTCATGTTAAAATCAAAACAATTTTTATACTTTTGATACAATCCATCATTCATATTTTGTCTTAAATAATATTTTAGTCAACTTCTATTTATAACCCTTATATATAATAATTCTAAAATGATTTATCTGCAGGTGCTCAGATCAGCGGGTCCATGGCATATGCTGTTCTTCATAGTTATAATATTTCTGGGATCATTCTACCTCGTGAACTTGATTTTGGCTATTGTCGCCATGTCCTACGATGAGTTGCAGAAGAAAGCGGAAGAGGAGGAAGCAGCGGAAGAAGAAGCACTGAGGGTTAGTTCAATTTTATTCTTTAATAGATATGTATATGCAATAGAATAGATGTAAAATTAACCTGATGCATTTTCTTTTCAACATATTTTGTCTTAGTTTCCAAAGTCAAGGTTATTACACCTACTGATGGTCTAGTTCTCTTCCCCCAAGTATGAGTTATATAAATATAATGGCACACACGTTTGTATTAAAGGAATACATTAATTTAGTGTGTACCTAAATATGGGGATTACCTCTTTTTTTCCTATAACTACAATGATTCACAAAATGAAAATTTATAATTTAATTATACATACCGTTTCATGCAGATAAAGTATATCATGATCAAGTCTATGTAAATGTAATGCTACATGTCTAGTTCGAAAAAAAATTTATGATGAAACATGCCTATGGAAGCATTCATAAACCACGCGGTCTAATCAAGAATGCTATGCTGGGCTACGTGAGGGGAAGGGCGAGGGGGTCAGAGTCGAGCTATGTAATTCTTTCATTGATTTTATTTGGCACAATTAAAATGGTACAGAAAATACAATCGATAAATCTGCACAGATTGGTTTGCACGTAATCAATAATAAAATAGTTTTTGTATGAGAAAACAACACAAAATGGAATGTAATTAATAGAAAAAAAACTACATTCCGCACTTGGGGGGTCAAAATTATACCGAAAAAAATACACATGTAAATATTAATCACACAATGAAACGTAATATATTTAGAAAGTCAGCCAAAAAGGTCGTACATACATGGCAAACTTATGTCAATCCTTATAAATTATTAATTTACAAGTATAAAGATACAGATACCAATAAGATACATCTCCTGATTATAAGTAATTATAGATCAAATGTTGTATCTGATTTTGGTGTCTTATTGTGTTATTAATTTGTTTATTTTTATATAACAATATGTCTTCATACAAATATGCTTTCTGCGCTTTCAGGAAGCCGAAGAAGCGGCGGCAGCACGCGCTGCAAAGCTGGAGGCGCACGCGGCTAACGCGGCAGCGGCGGCAGCTGCAGCTGCCAACCCGCCTGACGAGACCATGGCCAAGTCCCCCTCGGACTTTTCCTGTCATAGCTACGAGCTGTTCGTGGGCCAGGAGAAAGGCAACGCGGACGACAACAACCGGGAGAAGATGTCCGTGCGCAGCGAGTCGGTGAGCGAACACCACAACCAACAACAACAGATGCTGATGATGATGCAGCAGCAGCAACAGTATGGCAAGCCGCAGTTAGCGAGGAAGGTCAGTACGGTAAGTACGCATGCCAGCAGCACGCCGCCATTTGCTTCTCTTCTCATGTCACTCACTACAACTCCTTTGGTAAACACCTAATTAAAGTCTCACTTGTCTGTGTGTAACAACTGTACTAATTATATAAATAATTTCCTTTTGGGATTGTTTTTAGCTCAGAGCATGTTGAAGCAAGTTTGTGACAACATCTATTTTCTATCAAAAAATGGTACAATACACTTAAAGCTAAACAAGTTATTAGCAGTCAGATAGCGTATTATCTGTTTCAAAATATTTCAAAATGTATCATTTGGTTTATCCTTGCTTTATTATTATTATTATTTTAATGACTGCTAAGAAGAAATGAACTCCATGGCTGAGTCCAAAAGCACAGGTTGATTATTTACATTAGGTATTTACCAAGGAGAGTACACACTTGCGCTAGTTCAAATGTCAAACATCTTACTAACATTACCTATAATGCAGATTTCTTCTCTGAAGCCTTTCTTTTTTCATTCTATGAAATATTCAATTTAAACCACAATTGTGACAATTTAGTGAAACCCCGTTAATTTGAAATTCGACATAAATAAAAAAATTTCAAACGCCCAAAATATCCATCTCATAATTAAACAACCCCAGTAATTAATTAATTAGTAAATTAATTAATTAATTAGTAAATTCGTAATTCATTAATAAGTAAATTCGTAATTCGTAATTCAACATGATTTTTAGACCCTTGTCTAAATCAATACATTTTAAGACACTTCATTCAAAATTTTTAAATAAATTATAAAAAATTATCAGTGGTTATTTGATTGCCTGTTGTGTAGGGTTTCCTTTATCCCATCTATCTCACGTCACTTGGTCCTGAGGAGGCCCATTTATCCCGAAATTTTGAGCAGATCACACTACTCATTTTCTGAAGTGTTGCTCCTAAACGATTGTGAAAACATCTTTTTTAAGGCCGACAGTTCAGGAAAAAGTAAATTTCAATTCTTATAATAAGGTCGCAATTTATGCCCTAACGTGTGGCATCTCGTAATTCTGCCTGTAAATGTAAAGTTTGGGGAAATGTTTTGCCATTATGTTTTTTAATAAGTGTATTAACGATGATGTGTATTTGTGGGGAAATTTGAGTTTCTTCTGATATAAAAACGGCTGTTCAAAATCTTCTCGTTTGAGTTTTCTGGGATATTCTGCCGTATTACTAAGTCCTTTTTGGCCGGGTCCATCATCAGAGCCAGTGTACTGCTTATCGGAAATGTCGGCAAAAGCAAAGCAAAGTAAAAACGTCGAAAGGTCATAATAGCACTGCAGAATATCCCAAAACTCAGACCAGAAGATTCTTCTGATATATTGTGCCAGGTGTTGGGTAATCTAATCTTATAAAACCTGGCTTAACATATTACATATATAACTGAATATATTTCGCATTTTTGAGAATATTTCTTGAAATACATTTGCAAAAATACGTTTTTATGACTTTTTTCATGAATATTGTGATTTTCAAAAAAAAATTTTTGGTCCAAGAATTTAGAATTAACGAGGTTCTACTATACTATGAAAACAGGTTTAACAATTCTTTTAGAATCCCTTGTTATTTACAATCAAACAATACAATATTAATAAAAAATAACACATTGGTATATATGTTTGACATTTGAACTGGTAGAACCATCATTCAAGGCCGTAAGAACATAAACTCTCTTGTGAAGATAGTAATGACACATATTTTTAAACTAGCGAAAATACAATCCATTTATTCATTCAATGGTATAATTTAAATTAAACATGATTGTTATGCAATATAAATTTATAAGTAAATAATGTTTTGATAAATAATTTTTTCATCAAGTGTTTAAAAAAAGTTTTAATAAAAGGCCTCTCTGCTCACATTTGAGCATTGATATCTTTTCATGCACAAGGTATGGCCTGATATCCTTATTTTGAAAGGCTGTGGATACAATGAAGTATCTAAAATAATTGTGCCTGAAGAACTATTGTGTTCCTTGTATTTTTCGACAATTTCTTCATAAAATTCAATCTAGATTTCAAGAAAATGTAGCTGAAACTAATGAGTAGCACAAATTGGAAATGAAAATTATTATTAGCTATTTTATGCTATATATGATCTGTGCATCTTCTCCTGTATAAAGTATTGTAAATAAATAGCAAATAGGTCATTTTTAGTTGTTTCATTAATATGCATTAAAGACATATTTTAAGTAACATATTTTTTTTTAGGTAATGTATTATATTGAACTCAATAAATAAATTAACATTATGGCCATTTAAAAATATATGCAATATTCAAGAACTATATATTACATTTTTAATTACAATACTTTACATAAGAGTGGTTGAAACAGATTAAAATAATTGTTTGGTTTTTTCCACTGCATATTAAATACATAAAAATATTATTAACTCAATCAATAGAGTATATTTTCTCTTCATGTGCTTTGATTTCAATAGACGTGACAAATTTGAAACCAGAAACCACAAAAGACAATTTATTTTCTAATTCTACTGTTTTCTACAGTAAAGATAAATTTCTGCCTGCTTTATATGTTAGAAATATCGCCTTGCGCTCTCTATCTCTGTCTCTCTCTCCTTGCTATTTAGTCATTCGTATCTCTCAATCATGTGAATGTATTTAACATTTTCAAAGTTGTACGAATCAATTATCATTTTAGACTTCTACGTTGTCCACTGAAATTGTGCCTAGTTTCAAAATAACGAAAGTAAGTCATAGAGCTGATTGTATTGCAAAGTAATGTCATTATTCACATTAATTACTACTTCTAAAAAACTTATTGAAAATATTTTTCTAATGTACAGTGGTACCTCTTAGCGAGCACCTCTCACAACGAGTAATTTGTATAACAAGCAAAATAAATTGTAAAAAATGGCTCTCTCGAGTGCCATTTCGCATACAAGTCATGTGGAGAGGGTATGTCCCGTTTTCATAATCAAGATCACTTCCACATCGTTACCTGTCTCAAGATGACTGAAAAGGCGTTGGAAGGGGTTACTATATAAGAGGACCCTCCCTCACTTCTGTTTGGAAGAAGCTTTGGCCAGAGAGCGTTGTTAAATGTGACTTTGAGGAGTTTGAGACAGTACCTGTGGAACCTTTATTCAGCGAGATTGTTTCTTTGGCCAATATCATGGGACAGGAAGTGGATAAAAACAATATTGATGAGCTTGTGGAAGAACACAGCCAAGAGCTGACCACCGAAGAGCTTATGGAGTTGCAATGTGTTTCACAACAAGTTTGTCAGTGGAGGGGGAGGAGGTAACAGCAAAGCAACAATCTTCTGGTGCAATAAGAGACATGCTGAAAGCTTGAAAAACTGTTACATTGAAGCATTACCCTAATAAGGCGGTGGCCATGCGTGCTACAAATTTATTAAATGATAAATATATCATATTTTCGACAAATCTTGAAGTGTCGGCAAAAACAAATGTAGTAAAAAAAATTAGGTTATGTCATAAATTCATAAATAAAAAACTACTTATTTTGATTTTTTTGTTTTTCCTGCAAATCGAAATCGCATTCCAGCTTGGTTCATTCTGCAATAGAAGAAAAGATGAAGATGATTTATGCTCCTTAAAAATTTATAAGTGATGTTCTTTGAATAAACATTGCATACCTATAACAAAATTTTATACATACCACCTATTTTTATATTACATAACCGTATTTTACATTAATTTATACATATAGGAAAAATTGTTTCACTTAACGAGTGTTTTGCATTACAAGTAAGATTTTGCATGCCGCGCGAGGTTCCACCGTATTTAAAAAGTATGATTTTGAAATACTTTAAAATACTAATATATATAATTAACTAATGAAAGATCTACTAATTTTTAAATAAAGTAATTTATTTATATCGAGGATAGAAATGCAAAAGGGCGTTGGTGATTATTTCTAACCATACAGGAGAGCAAAATAAAGTTCTGTCAATCTGATTCTGTCAATGTTTCTTTTATTATTAAACGATTTCCATATTTGTTAATCCAAAACGCATATGGAAATCGTTTAATAATAAAAGAAATACAATTGACAAAACATTCTTTTGCTCTCCTCTAAAGTTTGAAATAATCAATAACAACCTTTTGGCTTTCTACCCTCGATATAATTAATTTTGAAATATTATTATAAATAATTTATTTTAAAACCTAATAAATCAGTAAAAGTTTGTTATTTATGACTTGTATATAAATCGTGTTTGGCTTAACACATCAGTTCTAATCAACATTAACGCTACCTATAGAAAATTGGTTATTTCTACCACTTTATTTTTAAATTTAGAGTAATGAAAATAAAAATTTATATTCATTAAATTAGTATGCGTACTTGTAATAATCGGATGGGACCTAAATTATAATATTTATTAATGTATTATACAAAACAAATTTTATTAATACTCACATTCCAAATAGGTATAAGTAATTGTAGCTATAAGTACCATAAAGATAGTAAAGTAGAACCTCGATTATCTGGGGTAGCTGGTAATGTCAAAGGAATCTGGGAATAACATTTATGAGAAAATGGATTCTATCTTGAATTACAATGTTTACTGAGGTGTGAAGTCATTCGCTCTGACCGGTGTTTCAGTTAAAATGGCGAATTGCACAATTTTATACTTTTATCTTATTAATCTGAATGTGTATATTAAAACTGGATCATTCTTTAGAATCCTTTCAAAATATTTTCTTCTCTAAAATCACTTATTCTTTAATTCTTTAATACTGTCATCATGCCTTTTCATATGATGTATGTAATACACGAGGTGGCATTTAAGTATTCTATGTGTATATACACACATAGAAGTATTATACATAATAGATCTAAATGATAAATGTATTTTTTAATTTTAGCTAGTACGTAGAGATAAATCTCACAGTAAATTTTAGTACTAATTCAGTTGATTTCAGTTGAAATTAAAAATTTGACAAACTATGCATTCATTATGATGCAATATTGATTAGGTACTAGGATTAGGCTAGCCCAGTTTATAATCTAATTGATTTGTAATTCTAATATACCTACTTTGGGATTAGCCTGTTCTAGGAAATTGTGATCAAATAATAAATAAATAAGTGAATATAATGAATCGAATAAAATTTTGATTTATATGTGGCTTTATAACTTTGCCTTGATAATTGTCAATTAATTTGAAATATCTCATTGAACACCACATTGCATGTAAAATAATATTTGTCTCCCAGAAGTTTTTCTAATTGTGGGTATCCTATAATTTTGAGTTTGTGTCGCTTTAATGAAAGCGGCAATATCGTACGTGTTTGACTGTCTGTATTTTGAACATCCGGGATAAATTGCGGCAAGAAGATATAAATATATACCTATTGGTGTCAAAATAGGTACTATTTTGTTTTTAAAATAATTTTTGAAAACTTTCCTATTACTAGTATAGAATCAAAAGTTACACATTTATATGATTCGTAAATAAAATTTAATTCACACTATGTTGGTTTGATGTATTAGATTCTTTTTATATTTGCGAACAATTTTTTTTTTTATTCAGTAATCTGTTAATCTGTTATAAAATAATGGTTGTATTTTATTATTTATTAAGAATTTATTTACACAAATCAAAATACTACATATCAGGCTTTATGATTTTTTTTATAAATTTTACCAAATTTTATCTCTTTAATAAATTTCATCAACATTTATTTGTATTACATTATTAGAGACCACTATTGTTAATCTAGGATAGAGGATAAATTTGAAATCAACAAATGTATTCGACTATGAAAAGGTACCCTGTAGGTATTACTGTAATTTTACTTCAGATTTTTACTACGCTTTATTGCAAAAATATTTCAAAATTGCACAAAACTTTATTTTACAATTTTCACTATTCTACAACAAATAAACGCCTCCATTGTTTCAATCATATTCGTCTCCAGCGTCAAATACCATTTTATTTTGCAATCATAGTTTGAAGTACACCGCTTATCAAAGATAGGCTTTGTTAATTGGACTCTTTTCAGGATATATCTACTTCTTATTTTTTAACAAATAACCATAACACCTTACTCAAATCTTAAATAAATGAAATTTTTTAACGAAATATCATTTAATTTGTGTATCCTACAGAACAGAGTTCATTGGTAATTAAAACAAATTGAAAAAATCACCTAGAAAGATATAGAAAAAATCTATAAAAAAACAATATGATGTAATTGTATGATTTAATTGGTAAAGTAGTCTACTGATAATAAAAAGGTCTGAATTCATGCCTCAGTGGTAATTACATATATTTTTTCAATAGAGAGTTTTTTTTTGTATATCTTTCTAAACGGCAATTTATTTTAGAAAATAAAGTCTTAAATATTACAGAAAAAAGTTTGTAGCTACTTTAAATTAATTATTATAAAAATAAAAGTATTATTTTTTTCTTTAATCTTATGGTTATTCTTTTTAACTGCTGAGCACTACACTTCACCTTCATTTCTTTAGTTATTTTTCTGGGTACTTTGAACACTTGTTTTGGATACATAATACGTTTTTGTACATAAAGTGACCCCTAATACTCGCTTTGCCTGAGTAATTTTATGACCTTCTCATTTCATGATAAAATCTTTCTACCTGTACTTCATAATAAATGCCTTCTTATAAAAAATGTAAGTCACAAACTAAATATATAGGTACCTACTATAAATAATTACCTTTGAAACCGAAATAAAAAGGCATTTATTTTCATTAAAATAACAGCTTAAATTTATTTGAAAATCTGCATATTAATCGCAAGTGTAGATACATACTTCTTGCAAATATCTGCATGTCTCAATAAAAAATCATCTTTATTTTTTCTTCTTAAAATCAAATATTCTTTCCTTAGTTAGTCAACGACTTCCAGAAGAATTCATAAATTATTTGAACATTTGAATCTGGCAAGTTTCTATATGATTGGAAATATTGCTAATGGCAATTTTCAAAATTTTTGTTAACTCACAAAATGTCTTCTGGGGTCAAATGTTACACTTTTTATTAGATTAGTACTGGGTATACATAGATGTCTTAACCATCGTAAAAGGTAGGTAATGGCTGAAAGTTTTTCTTATAAATATATTTTTAAACTAAGGTTGTAATGGATGAGCCTTTATTCCGTAGAGAAAATTTAACAATTGAGTGGAGAACTAGACAACTGATCATCTAGGAAGTAAAGCTAAAACATTAATTAAATTGTTTTGTTAAAGTTTATACAATTAAGTAAAGCTGTGCACGAATTTGAGTCAACTTCCCAAAATTGCACGGCATATTGTGAAGGATTCATGGCATTCCATCAAGGTTGCGGCATGCTATAGTACCTACTGTCAACCAGGCCGACAAACACTTGTAAAAAAACGAAATTATAGCTAAGACAGGTGATTTGTTGCTTCAATAGAATGGTAATGACCTTAAGTAAAGGTAAATACAATGGACAACACAAAAAAAATAAAGTTTCCCAGTGTGACAACATTCATAATGTTTTAAATTGAAACCAATCCAAACCAATAATTATTAGAGTATTTTGTTACTGGGAAATTTCAATAGATTTTGTGTTGTGTTGGAGTTGGTCTATTGGAGGCGTGCTTTTTGAGTAATTTCCCTGTAAGTAAATGACCTAATAATGGATAACACGAGTATCAGTTACATGTAGAGTGGTGCATCACTTTGTATGAAGCATGCAGAATGTGTATCTGCCGGACCAAGTAACTCTCTCATTATTCTTCGTAATATCGGTGTTCCTTTCTCCCTTGACCAAATCTTTTATTATTGATGTTGTATCTCTATAATAGCACTTGTTCCATTATATACTCCTAGTCGCTTGCTTGACACTCGGTGTTGTTCTGATGGTTTATAATATATTTGTATAGGACATTCCGAATGAAGTCAGTTACAACATATTTAATGTGTAATTTTGATGAAGTAATTTATCTCTTAATTGAAGGTCCCCCACCCCGACAGAGTAGCTAAGTACGGAACTAAAAGCCAGATTTGTTATGCATACTACCGGGATAACTCACAGGTATGTGGTGACCACCTCATACATCGGTGTTGTTATACTACTGTGGCTACCAACTCTTCCAATACATACTTACACAGTTTGTTCTCAACTGTTGCTGCTTTCAAATTACCTGTCATACTATGTTTTGCACCATTCTGCATGTACTTATAAAACGATTACAACTACTATCAAGTTCTTCCCTGCCTCAATAGAACAAATATTATCAATGTATTTTTTATTTACAGGTTTTTTGTTTTCCCTAGAATATAATATGTATATATGTATATTAAATATATCTTAATTTCAATTAATATTTTCTCCTGTAGGTGTGCATTTCATTTGTGAGACTGAATATTTACATATTATGTATTTAAAACATTTTATCTTTTAATTTAATATGAGTTGAGTGAAAAACATTTAGAATAGTTTTTTAAGTCTGTTTATGTAGGCTTCGGGATATTTTTTATTTGGCAAATTATCAATTGATACCGTTATTAAAAGAGAATATGAATACAGTGAGAATATAGCGGCCTATAATGTTATTTATTTTGTCATTTTAAATATTTCTGAATTGCTGTTATTTATTTTGTCATTTTAAATATTTCTGAATTGCTTTATTTTTATTTTCAAATATCTCTAAAAATTTTTTTGTATTCTCGATTTATAATTAAGCATTAATATAATACTTTTGTTATATACTACGTACTGCGACTACCTACTATCTAGAGGCAACAATGGGTGAATTATTTGTATTTCGCAAATATCACCAGAATCCACGCTTAATCAGCATTGAATGTTGTTTGTAATATACCTTATTCATATCAATGACTAGTGGCATCAGGTAGGTTTAATTCCATTGCAGGCAAGCCTGTCTTTACCTGGGTCCCCGTTCAACCTGCGTCGCGGTTCTCGAGGCTCCCACCAGCTCACTCTCAGGAATGGCAGGGGTAGACTGGTTCCTCCGGGAGCGGATAGGAAACCACTCGTTCTGTCTACTTACCTGGATGCCCAGGAACACTTGCCGTATGCTGACGACTCCAACGCAGTGACTCCCATGTCGGAAGAGAATGGTGCCATCATTGTTCCTGTGTATTATGCTAATTTAGGTTAGTTTGCACGCGGTATTGACTTTAAATTGCTAACACTCCTGGTACAATGTGGACAACAGAGTGGGCTTCCTAAATTATTTGACGCTAAAAATATAAGTAGAGCTGTTCATATTAATCGTATTGATTGTAGAAACAGAATCGGATCATTTTATTTTTCTCCAGATATCATATACATATATTTAAACAGTTGAATCTTAATATAAAACTCAATATTGTAGCTCAAGATGAAAAATAATACATTTTTATGCTTTACTTTAACTGTATCCCATCTCAAAAAGCCTTATATTGTGCTTTAGAGAGATTTTAATAATGTACATTGACTTATTGTGAAACATGTTAACCTTACCAATAATTACTTGAAAGTCCATTATACAAAGCATTCTAAGGAGTAGGTCCTCCAGGAATAATACCAAGTAATCGTCTACATTAAAAATATGTATATTACATAACGCGATTGATTTATGGAAGCTTGAATACTATTTTTGCTAAAACTGCTTTTTGCTAGGTTTAAATGTGACATATAATATCATCCTATTTAATACAACATAAATTTTAAATGTAGTCCACACATTACAGGAACTAACGTATATATGCATGATTTATAACATTATACAACTATTCAACATTACATATATAATGCTTTTTGTTACGTACTTAACCACCATATTAGTATTTTTAAATATTAATATTATACGCTTAATGCCAGATAAATAATAATTAACATTAAAACATTTCTATAATTGTTTTTTTTGCATGAGTTGCTGAATTTGTATATTAATAAATGCTTTTGTGTGAATTAGTGAAAGTAATATACCAACTGATGAAACACGAGAATGAATTTCTCAATATAAATTAATTAAATGTTTTATACTATCATGTTCAAGTATACATGGCTAAAAATATTAGGTTACGCTATTACTTTACTTATTAATTATTAATTAATATTAATATACTTATTAATTAATATTAAATTACGCTAAATGTGTGACCACAAAGAGAATCAAATGCAATCTTTGAAGACCATTTAAAAAAAATCCCTACCCTAAAAAAAAACAGTAAAATATGAAACTTATTTTTGATTTAGTAAATGAAATAGATTCTGAAAGAACTGATATTGGCAAACTGCACAGCACTAATGTTGTATTGTATTGTATGTATTGTGTACACGTGTGATATTTAATATTTAAACTTTTTTTGTTCGGAATATCTAGATATTGATAACAGAACACAAAAAATTTATATAAAGGGACAATAACAAATGCAACTGTCATTATACTTGTTAAAAACACACATAATAATAATATAACAGATTAGAACTAGTGATGGCTTAACTTTTGGGCTTGGCGTGCCAAAAATTTGGAAAATACCTAACTTAACCTTGCTGGCATGTCACATCTAGGTACGCTCTTGAGCTCCATAACTGGTGTGAAGGGATACGTATTTATACTTGTGTACAGCCGTTTGGCATTTGTCGGGCTGGGACCGGCAGTTTGCCAGAATTTCTAGAATTTGATGCATGCGTACAGACATAGGCCACAATCACGTTTCTTTGGTAACTCAAACACCGTAAACATTATGGCGTGTCACCTTTGATACATACAATTAGAAAGACATTTAGAAAAATCTAATTGATTAATTAATTTGATTTAAAAATTTCACAGAACTTTGTTCTGAAAAATTACAACTTCACAAATATGAATGTGTTCTCAGTAATCTTGTCTCAACCTCTGTATTGAGGGCGACGGCCTGCCATACTCGACGTCAGCATCTGTGGTAACTCATTACACGGGTGTCTGTGTGTATGTGTCTCGGGCCACCACATATATAATGGATAGATATTTAAAATAAATAATATTTCATATGAAATTTTAAATAAACAATTTAAAGTGTGCTTCAATATAAAACAATAAAAATTATTAAATAAATTTTATATATTTAAAAAAATTATGTCAAAATGTTTGTGTCAACATTTTTCACTTTTATCCATCAAAATTGTATTTTTTGAAATCCCTCCCCCCCCCCCCCATTGTTCATTAAACTCGTAATATTCCTGAGTGAACTCAAACTTATTATTTGACAAGAAAAATATTTCACTAAGTTCATTCTAGTCTTAAATCTTGTATGAATACATTTTCAGCGTTTTAAATAACACAAAATTGTAGGTACTCTGATGAATTATATTTAAAAATTCTTCAAAAGTAGCAAAAAATCAATAAAAATAATTGTAGAGGTTTTTAAATCGTTATAGGTACATATTTAACATTTCAAGTGTGTTAAATTTGAATAAACATATACCATTATTCTTTTGAAATTATATATAGAAATAATTGCATCAGTTTAACACCTGTTCGTCGGTTTAGGTTCTCGTCACTCGTCCTATACTTCCCATCAGTCCAGGATCTCTTACACATCTCATGGGGATCTGCTTGGGGGATTGGGGGGCAAGCAGGCCCCGCAGACCAAGGAGTCCCGCCTCAGAGGACGTTGCAGCCGGAATCAGAGTTTGTCCAGTCATCCCAATGGAAACCCGTACCAAGACACGAATCACAAACCACCGCTCAGGGAATATCTTAGTGTAAGTTTCCCATTCAATAGGATTATGTATATTCGTATACATGATTTTATACATGTTTTTAGGTGTTGAAAATTTATTACCTATACTATTTTCAGGTTAGATATATGATTAGCTAGAGCTGGCTTCGTCCGATTCACAGAAGGCATTTGTTAACTTTAGTTAGAATAAGTGAGTGAGTTGTTTATATAAATATTTCGTGACAATAGTAAATTTTTTCTTTATTTAAAAAAAAAAATAGAGATGCGAACACGGAATACGTGTTCTTATCTATTCTTATATTGAATATTCTTACTATTTTCGAACTAAACTAAACGGTTGTGCTATGAACTAACTTTCTGGTCTGGAGTGAAATTCGAACCCGCGACCTTTGGATCACGCGGCGAGAGTCCTAACCACAAGACCAACACTGTATTATTAAATTTGATCATGAAAATATTTATTACATAATACAATATTTCAATATTCATCATTATTTTATATATTTGTCACAGTTAGTTGAGACAAGTAAAAGCCATTAATATTGTGCAGATACACAAATCCGTAAGCAAATGCACATTGTAGATATTTGGAGTCAAACCTTGTTAATTTGAACCTTAATAATCTGAAATTTGACATAATTAGGTTCAAATAAAAAATTTTAGAAGACCCAAGTCCCAAATGTTAGTTTTATAGTTGATAAACCCTAATTATTAAAAAACCTCGATTATTCTTAATATGAAATCATTTGTAGACTTTTGGGCCATAAATCAATATTATTTTATACATTTTATATACATAATTATTCAATATACATTTTAAGTCATAGAATTAGATTTTTTTAACAAATATAAAAAACTAATAATACGTATGACTCTTGATCACGTGCACCCGTGCAGAATGTCCTTTATGTATTTTGCGGTAACTTATGGAATGCTTTTTATCTATACATATAACGTAGCGATCTCTAAAACTGGGGAATCCTGTGTATGCTTTTTTCAGTTGGCTGCCTTGACATGCGTGGATAGTTTTAGGTTGCGCTTATTCCTCGTAGGTACCTGATGGCGTAATTTTTTTTTCACATTTTTGAATTCCTCTTTAGTTTGATTCATATTTCTAATAACTATCTTTGTGTTATAAAAATGTTCCATTTTCTTTGAAAAAAGGTATGAAGAACTAATCTTATTATTTAATGTATTTATTAACGATTGTATTTCTAAAAACTTTGCTGTGTATCGGTCTGAGTACGAATTGAAAGTTAAAATCAAGTAAAGACTGAAAAAGCCTTCCATAAAACCAAGAATAACTATAATTAACAATTTCAGTATTCAGATTCAGATAACCGTAAAAATTTTCGATTACGGCCATCCAAACATGACGAAATGGAAAAAACATGATTTTTTTAACAGAAACAGAAACAGTTAACAGAAAAACATCAATATCGGGTACTTTAATAATATAAATGTCGGGATCTTTGAATTAAAGCAATCAATATTGTGTTTTTAAAACAATTTCTTGAAATATGCAAAAATACAAACGTTTTTCATACATCAGCTTTTTTTATGGGTTTTATGATTTTTGGCGAGTTTCGCAATCACACCATCTTTTTTTTGGTTTGTTGAATTTCAAAACCAACAAGAATTCTGCATAATTTGAAATGCTTTTTTGTGTCCCTTGAATTTCGAATTGACGATGTTCTAATGTACTTTACATATTAGTCACAGTTATTTAAGTCAAAGCCATTGTGCAGATCAAATGCACATTTGTAGATATCTATTTGAATGGTTTAATGCACTTTCATGCAATATTTTATTTTTGCAGCATCTTAAAGAAAAGATAGAATATATATACATAGTACTTTATATGTACATGTTTGCCTTCTTTCCTATTTATGACAAATAGTTATGTGTTAACGTCACAATGTCACTGCTGGCTCTGCAGACAAAAGTTATCTGCCTCTTCAAAAGTTATCTCCATCAATCTCTGTTTTGCGCTGTTTTTCTTCAGTTTTAAATCTCTTATTTTCATCTGATCTTAGGCCTTTCCGAACTTCTTCATCCTGATGGTTTGGCATTCAGATTAAGCATTTATGATTCTCAGAATTTTTTTTTACTTTTAAAATAATTTTCATATATAAATGAATTTCCTTTTACTATTGAGTTGTTATATTTATAAGTGGTAGTTTTTTAAAATGGAAAATTGTGTATTTTTATGTATTTCTTTTGTCAGACGTACATATTTCTTACCTACCCCTGTTATTTCAGGAGATGAGCTCAGAATGCACGGATGAAGCTGGAAAGGTGCTGAAACATTCCGGTGACAACCCTTTTATAGAACCCGCACAACAACAAACTGTAGTGGATATGAAAGGTATGGCGTGTAGATGAAACATGATATAGGTGCATGTAGATGATTCTAAATAGCTTCCGATAATATAACTTGCAAACACACCCTATAAGTTAGGATTGATATAATGAATCAAACCCCTAAGGATTTGACTCATAATATTTACAAAATTTGTGTTGTTTTATTTTATCTTATAAAAATTATTGCCAAGTAGGACCAGAATAGATTGCATTTGACAAGTAACTTTTTTTAAATTAGTTAATTAATTTTATTTTTAAATTAATGAAATATTATTCAATAATACATTATTTTTCCAGATGTAATGGTCCTAAATGACATCATCGAACAGGCAGCGGGTAGGCAGAGTAGAGCAAGTGACCAAGGAGGTAATTATTCATACCATTATCAGCCATGACCATCTGTTAACTGTTGTTATCGTACCTACTTAGACATACCATATACTAACGGTTATCACTAATTAATTAATTGTTATAGTATTAACCGTAGTCATATCTGTCATAACTACATCAAATGTAGATTTTTTTTATTTTGAATGTCATGTGTGTCAGTGTCATCTGTGTCAGCGTCACCTGTGTATAGGCAAGTGTAGATGTCATTCGTATTTTTGTTTGGTCCTCCATGTCTCTTTTACTTTGCTTTTGATAATATGTGAGTTCATTTAGTGTTCATACCATAAATGAATCCATTGAAAAGACGTCTTTGAAAACTGATTAAAAATCTTTTCCGGTCTACGAATAACGTTTAAAGTTAATTATAATCAGTGTATGTATATGAAATTCTAGCCTGTTTTCAATGGATTCATAGTTCTTAAGGAATGTCTTTAATTCAGTAGAATCAAGAGTGTGAGACAAATACTCGTGCATATTGTTTCAATCATTTTCATTTTTTTAGTTAGAGGACATGTTCTTTTTAAACGAAAAAATATTTCTCTTACATAAGCTGGGGGCCAAACTTTGATAAACAGAAATTTCTAAATCAAAAATTTAATTTGAGAATTTTTGCAGTTCACAGTTGTCTCGTATATACTATTGGCTGACGATAGCTGGGTCCAAAAGGAAATAAGTTCTGCAAACTTACTCTTTTAGTAATAAAATATACTGTATTCAAAATTTTACACTAAATATATTAATTTTGTTTTAATTATTTGTTTCTCATTTTGTACTTGAAACCTCTATCTACACATAAAAATATATTTAACTTTAAAACTAATCTATATGTGGAGAAATTTCCGATGTAGTTAACAGTTTAGAATGTCTTTGTATAATATGCCAGCCCATAAAACATGATACAGGTATACAAGATAAAAAAGAAAAACCTGTACATCCTTTGAAAGCTAAAAATCCTGCAGGTTAAAAATATTATTTCTCACTTAGCAATAGACTTCAATCATTAGTCACCAAGTATATATATATGTTTATACATTAATCATTGTCACCAGATTGTTAATACATTTTTGGCACTATCATACATTATGAAAAAGCCAATATGAATGTGCATTTCACACATAAAACAATTGTAAGAGGATGTAGTCATCATTTCATTTCCATATATCCATATAAAGTGTACATTAAAATTCATTAAAACTACATATTATTTCTGTTTATGTACGAATTTCGCCATGTTCTTGTGTATAGTATTGGTTTGATAAAGTATGACTTTACCAAAATATTGTTTAATCAATTGGTTGAACTCAGGGGGATTGAGATCTGGAGATGCTCTCATCCAATGGTGGCCTTAAGTTTGCAGAGCTAAATTACTTTTCATTTTATTTCAAAAATTGTTTTCAAAATATTGCACCTGCATGCATTTTTTTTATCAAATCACGCTTAACATTCTAAAGTGTACACAATTTGCATGCTTATTTTCTTATTACAGTCGAGCCTCATAAATTCGAAATTCAAGGGACCCAAAAAAACATTTTGAATTATGTGGGTATCCCGTTCATTCGAAATTCAAGGCACAAAAAAAATCGCAATGCGTTTGCTAAATTTGCCAAAAATCATAAAACTCATTAAATTTAATTTTGTAGATAAGTCTGTATTTTTGCATATTGTAAGAAATCATTTCGAAAATGCAATATTTATTATGCATAATCGCAAAACGCAAATATAGCGACATTTATATTACTGATGTACCTGAAATTAACATATTTGATGTTCCCGCTTGCGAAAAAAATAAACTATTTTTTCAATTCTGTCAAATTTAAAAAAAAATTTAGATAACATGAACCGAAATGTGTTGATTTATGGTGCGAGGGGCTGAAAATTAATTCGAATTTTGAATTACTGGGGTTCTCGAATTATCGGGGTTGGCGTGCGAGGGAGGGCGCCCCTGTCGCGAAACACAAGGTGCCAGGTTGTAAATTTATTACACAATACATAATGTACTGAATGTCCGGTGACCAGTGTCAGAGCCTTCAATATAAATTTGGTCGGGTAATAGCGCGCTCCGCGGCGGCCGTTCTATCTGTCAAACTGTCAGACGGTAATATTGGTCCATTATTTGCTTTAATACTTCATTGGCAACTGTTCTTGCACCACCCCGGACAGTTTTGGTTGTTTTGGACATAATAATTCAGTGTATATTGGTAATCAAGATGTCACAGCTCCCGAGCAAATACAAAACTGTACTGAATTACAGGGCGAGGGGTTACCGCCGGGTGCGGGCGGGGCGGGTTTTAGTTCCAATCTTGCCGCACGCCAAGTTATGTTGGGCAGGCAATAATCTACTATGAAATTAACATTTGGGGACCTGTGGGTTTCAAAAATTTTGAATTATGATGAATTTCGAATTATCGGAGTTTGAATTAACAGGGTTTTACAGTATATGATTTATTATCTAACCTTTAAAATTGAAGTATTTTAGAAACAATTTTTTGAATCCTGAAACTCAATAAATCAATTAGATTTTTTAAAAATAAATCTTATATGACACTCAAACTTAATAATATTGGTGTGTACTTTTATTTCAAGCTATTACTTTTATTTATATTATTTTAGACAGATATTTTTATTTAGTTTTTCAAATACTTTTAATAGTTTAAATTAAAATAATAAAATATATATGTAATTGTAATTGAGTCTTCATGTGAATGTTGCTTGACACAATATTGAATAATATATGAATTTATGCAATCTTTTATGCAAAAATATTTTTTTAATAGTTGGTACTGGGTTACGGACTTAAATTCCGTAAGTCTGTTGGTATCTGTTGAGTGTGTATAAATAATTCTAAAGTAAATTCACAATAATTCTAAATACACAATACATTAAAATTAGGTCATAATCAGTTTTGTAATCAATGATATCAGTAAATTACCATATAAAGTGAATTACATCATGATAATATTGGATTGATTCATAAATTAGAGCCGTTTTTTTCTTTTGACATTATTTTTTTTAATCAGTTATAAATACATGCATACTACTTATTTCATTTAGATGGCAATTTATTTATTTCTTCCTCAAAAAAATTTTGAAGTTTTACTGAAAAATTATTGAAAAAGTTAAGTATGAACATCTGCATCATTTTAAGAAAGTTCAACGTTCACGGGTAAAAGTTCATTTGATCAAGGTCCGGAGAGTAACGAGGGTATGGTAAAACCAACCACAGAAGCCTCAAAAAGACTTTTCATTCTGGGATTACTTGGGGTGTGGTTATGTGGTGAGGGTGCACTTTTAGGTGCATTTTAGAGTTTGAAATTAATATTTTTATGTAATGATGTTTTCAAAACAAGTACTGCTTTGTAACTGATGAACACCCAACCACCTGCTATAGGCAAAGTAAGTAGATGCCATAAAGGAAATTATGTTTTCAGAAGACAAAATAAATCCTTTACTTATAACGGCACTTATTTATAAATCGCCCCAATTGTATCACGATAATGTCTCTTATTATATTTTGTTGGACAATTCAATGCTGTATGTATTAAACTTTACAATCCGAATTGAATATTTCCTTCTTGCACAAATAGTTATCTTTAAAAAAAACTATGTATGTATTTGTAAAACATATTAGATGGGTACCTACTTAAAATTTGTATTAAAAAAATATGTGTTGCATACAGAATTTAGCTAAATATTTCCACAAACCATTTAAACATGATGCACTTCTTAAAATATATTTTTTATATCGGCTTCACTATGTTTTGTAGATTGGATAATTTTTAATATTAGAATGTTTATTTTATATTTGTGGTACTGTTTTTAATGTGTATTTAATAACAATGCATACAAACTGAACATTACAGAAAATTCATGCCAAAACAATTAACATATTAATTTGGGAACACTTTTGTAAAAATGAATCACTTGTTTAGAAAAAATGTCTACAAAATGCAAATTTTTTGATAAGTCTACTTTTTCAGTGATAACTATTAGTTTAGTTAAATTTTCTTAAAATGAACACTAGATTAACAACATGCATAAGTACTTATATTTTCTTCATAAATTTGTGACGATATTAGCAATTCATAAAACTGTATACTACATGTCAATATGCGCATATATCTACTCTCTACCGCTGAAAACTGCTAAATCTTTGAGTTATGTTTTTGTGTTCCCAAAAGCTTTTATTATTTATAACCTCTAGTCAAAATAATTGTTATAAATAGATATATGTAATTTCGTATTATGAATAGTTTGAGTATAACATATTGATTAGATTTGATTAAACACTAATATAAAAATAAAGATTTTGTAAGTACTGCTTTCATGATTGCCAAACCATGTCTAAATTATTATTTTACTAAAAATTTAAGCTTTTGCTAAATAATTGTATATAAACTACCGCTATTTTTCCAATGATTTGAATAATCAGTAAGTTCGCACTGTAACCTTTTATTATAATATAATGTTTTGCATGCACATCTAATTATTAAAAATAATAATTATTGGCTTTTGGTTATAAAAATAAAACAATAGATTTGGGTAGATTTTCCAGTGATTCTAGTGCCCCCATTTATTTCAGACACGTGCATTAGAAGTGCTACAACTAACAATGTACATTATTGGATTTATAAATTGCACATTCAAATGTTATCCAAACATGTGGGCAGAATTAGCTTAACAGCCTGACTTTCAAATAAATTCAAATCATTGAATTACAATAAAAATAAACTGAATATATTTTGCTATGAGTGGTTAGAAACTGTCAGTTTAAAAGAGTCATTTTGCCTACATGTTTACAGAATTTAAGAAATTCTAGCAGTTGAAGAATCATCATCGACTGATTGCCTTTTGTTTGGGGTGGCACATTTTTGAAATTGGATTTTAACAATCACAAAAATTTATTTTCCAAAGCTATAACACCCGACTTCTTAACATTCCATTAACGAGATATTTTTTCAGCTTTTAGCGGGCTTTCATCTACATTATTTACTAACCTGAAATCTCTTTCCCCTTGCCACCGATTTTATTTAGTCTTATAAAATTGTAAAGTACATTTGAAGAACCAATACTAATGCTTGGGAATTGGCAGTGTCCATATACTACTTCCCTCCGACAGAGGACGACGAAGATGGACCAACATTCAAGGAGAGAGCTTTAGAAGGCTTAATGAAGGGAATCGACATATTCTGCGTGTGGGATTGCTGTTGGCTTTGGCTCAAGTTCCAGGAATATGTAGCATTGTTGGTGTTTGATCCTTTTGTTGAGCTCTTCATCACGCTCTGTATCGTCGTCAATACACTCTTCATGGCACTTGATCACCACGACATGAATAAGGATATGGAGAAAGCTCTCAAAAGCGGAAATTATGTGAGTGCTTCCCGTTTCTATTTTCCATTTATATTACTTTTTCACATTGGACTATCCAACTTATAAACTAAACAAGGGTTTTTAGCGATAAATATAAATATTAATAATAAGAGCAAGAGCATCATCAACTTTTTTCATAATTACAATTTATTATAAAATATATATACATACATAATTATACGTATGTGTAATGTATGTTATACTATACTACTGCTAAAAAGTCATTGATAACACAATGTAAAATGTTTTAGTTTTTCACCGCAACCTTTGCCATTGAAGCGACATTGAAGCTAATAGCGATGAGCCCCAAGTATTACTTTCAAGAAGGCTGGAACATCTTTGACTTCATTATTGTTGCTCTCTCCCTCCTGGAACTCGGGTTGGAAGGTGTTCAGGGCTTATCAGTGTTGCGATCATTCCGACTGGTAATATCACTTTGTACACTATTAGTCTAAATATAACATGACATATGAATTTTAAAAATATTCAAGTTTATATTTTTTTGTGTTGGGCCAAATCTTAATCGAAACTGTAGAAGAGTTTTTGAATGACTGTGTGATCTTTAAAATATAACAGATTTTTTTAAATGAATCTGTATTATTACCTTTCTATGAAAAGAATTCAAAGTGTTATAATAATATTGAAAGTGTGTTTTGTTAATAAATTTACTGTTTTATAACATTCTTGAAATCAATTTAATGATTGTTGAAATATCGACTGCATTGAAAAACATCTTAAATGTAGTCATTGAAAAACTTGCAATGAAGTATTTTAATCACAAATGTAATTCTTGAATGTTTTCATTATTAGCATTATTTCTGATTTCCGTGAATTAAAAATAATTGGTCGGAAGTAATCAGATAATTGTTGGAAGACAAATAGCTTTATATCATCAGATTTTCACTATAAATCAACACAAAACCTGTGTCAGTTCCAAGTATATAAGAAAGGTTATTAACTGAAGCAATATGTTTACAGCTTCGGGTTTTCAAGTTGGCCAAGTCGTGGCCAACCCTGAATCTGCTCATATCCATAATGGGTAGAACCGTGGGTGCCTTGGGCAACCTCACCTTCGTACTTTGCATTATCATATTCATATTTGCGGTTATGGGTATGCAGTTGTTTGGGAAAAATTACACAGGTGTGGAAAAAGCGGTGATGGTTGCCTCCAATCTACTTTCTCAATACATTTCCAATCTTTCTTCAATATTATTATGGTTGAGGCTTGCTTGTACGCTAAATGCTTTTGAAAACTAATGTAATAACCCCGTACAACATTTAATGCGATATAACTCTGTTTATATCTTCATAAACCGTTTTGTATTTGGATTTTTTGAGGAACTATAATAATTATTCACTGTAGTTTGAATGACCAAGCGTATTTTGAGGCTAATAATTTTCTATAAGGGGAAGATGGGGTAAATATGAAGAAAAATTATTATTTACACAACATTTTGGCTCAGACTACCTCATCTCTCTCTACACACTTTCTAGCATTTTATATACCTCTTTTACACGCACTTATCCGATAACAATGGCATTAAAGAGTTTCCTGACTACCAACTAGGCAACTCTGTGTAAACAATACATTCAAATCAATGATTTTCAAATTCTTTAATGCCAATACACAAAATATATATATCTCACTTCTACTTTTTTACACTTTTGTTTGAGCCAATCGCTTCAAGGTATGTAATAATAATAATAAAATTCAACCTTATATATGCGTATATCTGTGTAAACCTTATACAACATGTCACGTAATTAACGCAAACCCTGAAAGTACTTTATTTAGAATCGCGGGCTCTGTCACCCTGTAGAGTGACCATACTTTGTGTCCCAAATGAAGATAGGTATTCTTTATTTATTTACACTTCAATAGGCCAAGAGGCCCAATTACATAAGCGAAACACAACACAAAACATCCAGGCTTGAGTAAATCACATGGATTAATTGTGACCTTACCGGGAATCGAACCCGAAACCCTCGGTGTGAGAGGCCATTGTCATACCCATTGGGCTACGAGGGCCGCCAAGATAACTAATATAATAACTATATTTAAGCTGTATTAAAAAAATTAAAAATGTCAGTTATTAATCCAGTAGTCGATACTTAACAAAGTAATTTCAGGGTTTGCATTAATTACGTGACATGTTGTATATGCGTATACCTATATATAAGGAAAGGCGGAGTACATGTTGCTTTAGAGTTAGACATAATCAATATCTACTACTGATATTTGGTAGGAAATTCTTGAATCCATACGTGGGTGCGGATAAAGGAATTTAAAGAATCTTCAATACCCAAGACATTAAATTCATTTGAGGCATGAAAAAATTAAAATATTTTATAATCAAAATTCGATACTGTCTTGTGTGCTGATTCTGTCTCTCTCGCAATGAAGCATCTGATATTAAACACTCTTTATAATCCAATGCGCCATATAATCGCCTCAAGCTTTCGAAATCGCCATTCTTCAATAATTAATTTGGTTTAAATTTTGGCCTTCAATAAAATTGCACCGAGTTAACTTGCTTTTGCAGCTTCGCGTATTCAAATTGGCAAAGTCCTGGCCTACTCTAAACTTGCTTATATCCATCATGGGCAGGACCATGGGTGCTCTCGGTAACCTGACCTTCGTCCTGTGTATTATCATCTTTATATTTGCCGTGATGGGAATGCAACTTTTTGGCAAAAACTACGTCGGTAAGTATCTGTGAAATGTATTTAAACATTTAAAGGTAATGTAAAGTCTACTTTCCTTTTCACATATCTTTTAATAACAATTTTTCTCATTTGTCTTGAGTTTTAACTCTACTTACCTTTTTTCATAATTCAAACATTGTTACAAATGTAAAATGTTACTTTAAGTGTCATATGCTGTCATCATCAATATTTTTATTATTATTTAGAGCTACAGGCCATCCAAGTCCAAGCCTGACTGCTCGAGCATGTATTTGAGCAAAGGAGCGAGAATCACAGTAGGCATTTAAACTTGAAGGGAATTTTCCGAGGATGCAAAAAGATCAAATTTATGTTTTGTATCCCACTTTCTGTAATAACTTTCTTTGAACCCATTATGGGAGGGATATGCTAGAGATAAATCTATATTACTATATTATTTCACGAGAAGGACTACAGATGATGGATTACAATTGAATTGGTGAACGTTGCGTAGAGTGATCACTTAAGCCAGCTCATACAGATTAAGTAAGCCCTGAGCCATCCTATAAAAAGACTTCCACACATGTTTCTCATATAAATAGCTCTGTTTCTGTGGGACTTGTATAATTTATGTTAATTAATTTTATAAGTCCCTAATAAACGATAAAAACAATCTGTAAGCAGTATTACAAAATATATATAAATACACTTAAATAATAAATAAAAAGAGTATGAAAGCATAAACAGGACTCGCTTAATTATTAGGTGTTATAGTATATTACTTTCTTTACTTACTCTATGTATGTATAGTCTTTAATGGTTTTGACATTGTAGGATTAGAATATACGAGGTATGATCAAATATCAAGGCGTGAATAATGTAATTACAAACAAATTAAAAAGTTTATCACAAATTTGACTTAATCTCCTTCAAAGTACACTTCTTGGTTAGTGATGTACTTGTCCCAATGTCGGTTCCACGATTGAAAGCATTTCTGGATGGCTTCTTTCGTAAGGGCCTTCAGGTGCTCCGTCGTGGCCTTCTCAATGTTGGGAATGGTGTCGAAACGTTGTTCTTTCGGCACGGTTTTTATTTTCGGGAGGAGCCAGGAAATGCATGATACTAAATCCAGAGAGTAAAGTGGATGTGGACAGACAGGAATTTTTCTTGACAAAAACTTGCGGATCAGAAGCGAGGTGTGGCTTTGTCGTGATGTACGAAGAAACCACTAGCCAATTTTTCTGGTATTTTCTTCCATACATCATTTCTCAAACATTACAGCGGGTCCTTGTAATATTCGGAGTTCACAGTTGTTTCCCTTGGAACAAACTCTGATCGCAATATGTCTTCTTAATCGAAGCATGACCTTCACGTTCCATTTTATCTGGCGTGCTTTTAAAGCGCCCTTGAGGTGAGTATTCGCGAAAACGGCGCTATATAAGTTATCCAATTATTATTATTATTATTCTTGGGGGGAGAACCACTCGTTTTCCATTGTGGACTCTTCGAGTATCTTCGTCTCAGGGTCATATCTATGCACACATTCATCTCCAGTTATAATTTTTTCCATGAGGTCCGAATCAGCTGCAAGACTCCTTCAATTCCGTGCAAACTGACACATGATTTTCCTTCTTTTCGGCTGTCAGAAGTCTGAAAGAAGAAGTGAACAAATTTCGCACTCACTTGTTTCATTTGGAAATTATCGATTAAAATGCTTTGCATGGACTAGTACGAGATGTTCAGTTCTTCGGCAAGCTCTTGAATAGTTAATTGCCTGTTGGAATGATCCATTTTTGCCACTTCTCGCATGTTTTCCTCTGTTGGAGGACGTCTTGGCCTTTGCTCTTCTTGAACAGACTCATTTCCGCCTTTAAATTGTTTACACCACTTGTAAACAGGTCATCACATTATTGCCATACACTGATTTTAACTTTTTATGAGCTCTTTGGGACTTTTTTGCAACTTAATATTCAGGCGTTGTTGAAAATCCATGATGCACAACAAACACGGTAAACATGACCGGGCTCTGAAAGTGGTCTGACAGGTGGCAACTTGTTACTACTTGTCACTATTGATATCAAAGAAACAGACTATCGAATTTGATACTTCATATCTATGTAGCATTAGCAATTGCTACTACAAAAATTCATTTACCGTATTTTTTGATCACACCTCGTAAACGGTTCAAAATTTTAATGAATTACCATTCATCTATATAAAAATTTAAAGTCTGTTATGAAACATTAAAATGTTTCCATAACAGGTAAAGTTAGAACTGCAATGTCAAGACTGACAAGATTTTATTTCATCACTTACATTCAAAGGTTTAGGGCCGGTTGTATCAACTTTGTTAGTAATAGTTTGTACAAAGCAGTACCTTAAACCAAATTGATACAACTAGCCCTTACACAATCATTTATTAAATTTGATCCTTATATAGAATTTTCACCATTACATATGTGGGGTATAAAAGCGAAGGCAGCGATGTCCGAATAATAAAAATTTTGAATGCAGTCACCGAGGATTACTAATTTATAACCATGTTTCCTATAGAATCTCGAAATCAGTACATTATAAATTAATAATCCTCGATAACTGCTTTCAAATTTTTTGGGATATTGCTGCCTTTGCTTTTATATCCCACATATTATCTTTAAAACTTATCTAGGTAATATAGTTTTGGAAACAGTAATTGAAATTGTATTAAAGTTTAACAAAGTTTTTATTAAAAATCAATCACTTTGGAAAAATAAAAATAAAATTTATGAACTTGTTTTACTGAATTTTATCTTCTCTGTTAGATAATGTGGACCGGTTTCCCGATGGCGACCTTCCGCGATGGAACTTTACAGACTTTATGCACAGTTTCATGATCGTATTCCGTGTACTGTGTGGAGAGTGGATAGAGTCCATGTGGGATTGCATGCTGGTGGGAGATGTTTCGTGTATTCCGTTCTTCCTGGCTACTGTCGTCATTGGTAACCTGGTGGTACGTAACCAAAATCTTATCACTAATGATACGGTATCACGTTCACTGCTATATTATATTTATTATTCAAAACCTGTAGAAATGCAGCCAAAAAACAGTCACAACAATGTACTAATTCGTATTAACTAATATCTCTGTGTTGAGACTGTCACGGTGTTTCAGTTTATTGTTATATAGGTAAATTAATAGAATCATAAAATGCGCCACATGTCAGTAAATTTGGCAAAAAACGCTCCTTGCACATTGTCAACAAAAATTATTTTAGTATCCTACGTACCTACATTAAAAAATATTATCTATTTTTAAAATAGAAGTACATAAATGCAATTTTGGTATTTACTAAGTAAAGAATTACCTAAAATATTATTTATAAAAATTGTGATGTTTAGGGGAACTTGGGCCACGTTAGATCAAGGGGTAGAGTGGATCAATTATATCATAATTGCTTCAAAAACGCCATATGCAGTGTGCATGGTACCATTGCCAGTTTCAAAAAATAACCAAATTATATGATTAAATGTAAAAAAATTGAGTTGTACAAATTAATTAAAAATATATTTAGAAATTGTTAAATGTATAGAAATAATATATAATATATAGACATTATTTAATATTAAAATAACTGTAGCATTATTCTTTAGTTGGGGACAATTGAAAACTTTAATTAATTTAGCGTGTTTCATTTGTCTACCGTCCTGTGATTCCATGACAATATGTTTGTTAGAACATTAAAAAAACATTGATATCACCTCATATATTATTCGAGATAGAGAGGTTGAAAAAAATGATCCACTGTGTCCCAGGTTCCCCTGTCAAACGAAAAATCAATAATTTTTTGTCATTTTTAAAACAAGAAATCAAAATAACAAAAAAAATTATATGATTACCAATTGGGAAAACTGTTTCCGATTATTACTGATTGCCATCAATATTAATGAATATATATTCCACAATGATTATTAAGTGCCGTTGATTGTTGAAAAAAATCAATGAATTATATAAAAAAATATATATTTTTAGGTACTTAACCTCTTCTTGGCCTTGCTCTTGTCCAACTTCGGTTCGTCCAGTCTCTCAGCTCCGACTGCTGATCAGGAGACCAACAAGATTGCCGAAGCCTTCAATAGGATCTCTCGGTTCAAAGCCTGGGTGAAGAAGATCTTCGTAAACTTCTTCAAATTCCTGAAGAACAAACTGACCAACCAGATTGCCGACCACGCACCAGGTGAGCCGCCATGCCACAGTTGGAAACAAGGTTCATACTCATCACAAATAGAACATAGCTTCAACTTTTTGTTCCAACACAAGCCACAAGCGCCACTAGTCATTTGAGAAACAATCAATACACTATTTTATTTCTCATTTTCTTTTGGAACACGGTTCTCTAATTTTTTCCCAAATCTTTAGACATATTAAAGAATTAACTGGATCTTTCCATTTAAAATTTATTATAATTTTAAATTCTGAGCATTATTTTGTCAAGATTACGCGGATTAATCGCTAATTTATTGAAAAAAATCACCCTGCACACCAAAACGAGGACAAATTTTTAAAGTTTTAATGTTTTTTCATTGCATGTACATATAAATATTTTTAAAAACTTTTTTGTGTGTTTTTTTAAGATTTCTGCAATTCTTGTATTGAGCATATTAAATGAATACATTAAATTTAAATTATATTAACCTACGTATGTATGTATTTATCTTGCTATAAAGTGTACACATTTTTTGCTTGATTTAATGTTATCAAAATATTGCAGACTAATCGTGTAGTCGATTCGTATGTGAGAGCGAGATCTTCATTTCTCTTTTAGCTTAAATTAGCTTTGGAGCGGAAAAAGAGTAAACTTAAAATTACATTTTGCACATCCCAATATAAAATTGTATTTTTTGCCAAGTGGTTTTTACTGTGAGAAGCAATGTACTGGAATTTAAATCTACTTTATCAAAGACATTTAATGTGAAAATTTCTAAATACTCGCCATATATAGTTCTTTTCATTATTACTAGACTTTTTAATAAGCATTCATACATAACAATATTATTGTCAAATTTTAAAGTCACAGAATTGATTACATATGTCTTGGAAATATAATTAAAATTTGGTTTGGCTATATAAATGACTATATTTATAGATTATTAAATAAACTGTAGTTCTCATATCTCATATACTCATGGCACTAAAATTGCAATCAGTCCAATACAAATATATAAAAATGACATTCAATTATTTTAAAACGGTTTTGTATTATTACTGAATTTTTTCACATTATTTTCTTTCTCATTTCAACTAGTTGGGTTAAGTTAGTGTAAATATTACTCTTCCCTATTTCATTTCTACACAAATTTTGATGGTCATCAATTGTAGAACCGGGATGACAGGGATGGCCTCCCTAATATGCAGCTATTGATACGATTGGGCTTTAAATATGCATCTATACGATTGGGCTTTAAAGAGATATGAAGATAAATAAAGTAAATTTCCAGAATCGACCGCAGGATTAAGAAAACACAATGCACGCTTTTAATATTTAATATACAACTTTAGCTTATTTGTGTTATTTTGTATTTTTATAAACGCTACAACTGTAAATATTAGTATTTTTATAAAAATTATAATTGAGGAACTATGCAGAATGCAGACATTGAAAGCAATTAATTAATAAAAAATATTTATTTTATTTTGCAATGTGAAATGAAATTTTTTGATTATTAATTTCGTAATTATTGTTTAACATTTCTCAACAAATATTCCAATCAAGTAAAATATACATGTATTGTAGAAATGAGTTTTTTTTATATATTAAATTGATTTTTAGGTTACCATTGTCCTTCTTTTGCACTGCTCCTCAATTCAAATAAAAATATAAGAAAAAATTCAAAGAAAAACTTTGAAGATCATACGAAATTCCTGTATGATTTATTTGTGTTTTGATTTCCAATTTAAGATTATATATTTTTTCTGAACCGAGCTTGGAGTTTTTATAATGTTTTTGTCAAAACACCTTTGCTGTTGGTAAAATAATATTAAAACTCAGTTTCACTGTCAGTTATGAAATTTATTAGCATGCTGATTTTATTTCTTGAGAAAAATGTTAAGTACCTTTAGCAACATAATTTGGAAATATATTTTCAAATTAAAAATATATTGAAAAATGATAACTTTGTTTACTTTCACTATTTACTTATAACGATTAGAACATTTTCAATGCTAACGCATCATTTTCAGTAACGTTACTAATACTAAACATAACGCTTAAGGGCGGCGTGAGGAGTGGGGTGGAGATTAAAGTTCAGTGGGTATGTGGGCGTGGTCATTAGGCGCAGATGAAGGAACGTAATAGAGCAGCTTGTTAGTCTTGTGGTTAGGACTTGCCTGCCTTTGAGTTGCCTCATGATCCAAAGGTCGCGGGTTCGAACCTCACTCTAGACCTTAGTTAGTCCTATTTTCATAGCACAAGCATTTAGCTTACTTTGAAAATAATGTGAAATAAATCCTATTTTAAGAAATTAAAAAAATAGGAGGTATGTGAATATCGATTACATTTTTGTTACTATTAATTGCTAAGTTTTCTAAAATATCTAATTTCTTTCTTTTTTACAAATGTTGATTAAATATACGCTATTGCTATCGAAACGATGACTTTCAGTTCTCGCGTGGTCTGTCATTTCTGAATTGATTTAAAAAAAATTATTCCCCTAAGTTTTCTTCAATCCTTGTCTCAATTTTTCTTCCAGTCTGTCCAATGTATGACGCATTACAATCTTTACAATTTATTTTATAGACTCCGCTATTGTCTAACGCGTTTATTTCAGATTTATTATTTAAAATTTATTTGCTCATATCAAAGTAAACAAAGTTATCATTTTTTAAATGGCCGTTCACAAAGTTACACAAGAAATTTTCGAAAAATTATTTTCAAATTGTTAACTATTTGAGGAAAAATAATACTTTTATTTAATTTTCGAGAAAATTGATAAATAGTTTTTGCATTTTTCAAATATTGAAGATACAATAACATTATTTAAAAATTATTAATTTAATTACATGTGTATATATATATATATATATATATATATATGTATATCAATCAGTTATAATTTGGAAAACTTAAAACTGTTTTTATTATTTTCTCCTAAACTAAATAATTAAATATGTAATTTATTTATTTTATTTTTATGAATATTAAATGTTATATTTGTTTTATTTTATAGTTATCGTCTTTCATTTGAAGTTTAATATTTAATACAAGTTACGAGTTATTTCAACCATGAGTAGAAAGAAACATCACATATTGTTTTAACTTCCTGCAAATATTTAATTGCCGTATTATTGACGGCAATATCCTCATAAAACTATTTTATCTTTTCACTTCCTCTTGTGCCAGTCTCTCTTAGTCTTTAACAATTCATTTTAACTAACTTATTCAAATATTCCTCAGACTGATTCTGTTCTTAATTCTCCATCCTTCAAATATTCCCAAATCATATTACATATACATAAATGCCGATTATTGGAAGATCTAACAAAATATTGTTTGCATATCAAAAGTCGAAACATTAATCCATTTAGTGGAGTTGCCCGAGTGCTTAACGATAATGTTGTGAAAAGCAAACCTGCCATAGGCAGATGAGTTTCATCATGCTTTAATACAAAACGCTAATTATAAGTCATAACTAAATCTAGAATTCCCTTCCACATCGTACAATGTCAATAAGTATTGTCATGACAAGAAATATATTTCATCAACCATCAATGGTTGAAGAAAGCGTACTACAATAAAACCCTGTTAATTCGAAATTCGCCATAATTAATTTTTTTTTAATTCATTTAAAGTCCCAAAATTTATTTTCATAGTAGATTAACCCCGATAATTCAAATACCTCGGTAATTCATAATTCGAAATTATTTTTAACCCCTTTTGCCATAAATCAATACGTTTTAGTTCACGTGATTCAAAATTTTATTAAAATTTGACAAAAATAAAAATTTTAAAAAATTTCGCAAGTGAGAACAACAAATATGTCAATATCAGGAATAACTCTTTCCATTTAAGACTGTCAGTCGAGTTAGTATGTGTAAGCCCTGTTTACGAGGCACATTGAGGCGTACATTCACAGTGGGTATGACACTGGCTTCCCACACCGAGGGTTCTGGGTTCGATTTCCGGTGAGGTCACAATTTTAATCTATGTGATATAGTCAAGCCTGGGTGTTTTGTGATGTATTATGTTTCTGTAACTGAGCCTGTTGGGGCGTAAAAAAAATAATTGTGTTGGTGCTTTATGGTAGTGCTAAAAACGCCAATACAACGAAACATATACATCGTACGCACAGCTTGCACATACTAATTTGATGTCTTTCTTAAATGTGATTGTCTTTCTTAAATGGAAAGAGATCTACTTTAATAGAAATGTCGCAATTGCGTTTTCGAAATGATTCCTTGAAATTTTCAAAAATACAGACGTTTTTCACAAAATGAATGGTTTTCTTCACGAGTTTCCGATTTTTGGCGAATTTCACAATCGCATCGCGATTTTTTTGTACTTTGAATTTCAAAATAACGGAGTTCTGCATGATTCTTTTTCGGGTCCCTTGAATTTCGAATAAATAAGGTTCTACTGTATTTAAGATGACATTTTAAAAAAAGACAACTCAGGTTGAAAGTATTATAACTTCAAGTGAAATACTTTACAATTAATAGATGTATTTATTTTGATGTATTTCTGTACAAAAGTGAAATCACGCCCCCTTCCCCGGTTGGATATTGCTGTTCCTGTTTTGTGTGTAACACCCCGTTGTATATCGTGCACGTGTGTTGGTAAATGTTGTGTAAGTTGTTAGTCCGTGTTGTACAATATTATAAAGGAGGTCATGCACGGATTTTAAGGTTTGTCGCATTCACATATCATGAAACATACCCTTTGAAAATATAAAGATACAACGCAGCACATTGCTTCCATCGAGTCTTCAGCAGTTGATCAGACTTTAACCAGGGGATGATTATAAAAATGCTATTTAATAAATTATTTTTATCATGCAAAAAAATATTGAATAATCTTTGCACATTCTCACTCAATTGTTTCTCACCGGGCGTATTAAATAAAAAAAAAATGTTGCTTTAATTTTTTCAGTCCTATCTGTTTATTTTGCAAGCAAGCACTTACCAGACATACAGCACTTCAATTTTATTTTAATCAAAAGTTAAATCAAATGTTAAATTTAATTCAAATACTAAGTAGTGTTTATTTCAATTGAAGCTAAAATAAAAAATAAAAATTCTCAATATGCTTTAAAAATTCTTATTTACATACTATATAGAAAGAAATGCTATATATTATTGTGCTATATATTACATAAGATACATATTATTGTGAACAATCTAAAAGAAAAACAATGTTGCAATCATTTTGCTTTAAACAATTGAATAAAAAAAAAAATAACTAATCGCCTGCAACAGCTCCACAAACCTTAAAATTCGTTCTGCCCCTCGTTTCGTTCTATTTTCAAATTGGCTGTAAATTCTAAAATGGCGGTTCGTGGCGTGATTCCTTTGTTTCCGGCGCGGCCCAGGTCTAAAGGCCGCGCTATGTGGCCGCTGTGTGTCCACAGAAAGGGGAGTAGACGGAGAGATGGAGATGGGCGGAGACCTGGATGATGCGGTCATCTACAGAGACAAGAAGCATAAAGATCAACTAGAGGTGGCCATTGGAGATGGCATGGAGTTTACCATACATGGTAACTTGAACTTGTTTGAAATGCCTAGTTCCTTGAATTTTCATCACAGTACTGTAGTCAATACTCATCTATAGTGCAAACTAATTTTAGAGTTTAAAATGTATATTTATAATAATATTACTAAATTCAGGAAACCATTCAACATCACATCTTCAGAGTAGATGCTGCTGGAAACTAAGGACTAATTTTTTGTATTTACTTTTTTCATTTGTTATTCGTTTACTTCATTCATTATAGCTGTCTTCTCGTATGAATTTTTAAAATTTAACATAGCCGCATTGACTTCTTCTGGTTGGCCTTCCACGTAAGGGCGGATCGGCCCAAGAGCGATCCCGGTGGGCCAAAGGCTTTCAGTTTTATTTTTATTTTACAAAAAATAATAACAAAATTCATTCTAAAAAAGATACGATAAAATATTCATATAAGCAGTAACATTTATTGCATTCTGCAACAAATTTCAATTTCAATTTATTTGATATATGTGTAACATATACATTCCAAACATTCATATAATTCATACATGCTATAGTATTTAATTAGTACAGGGTGTCTCGTAGCTAATAGCAAAAACTTCAGGGGAGTCCCTTTCATTCAATTTTGAATAGAAAATATACTTAACAATTTGGGCGAAATGTCAACAGTCATGGAAATAAGTGACTTCAAAGTTTTTTTTTTTTTTTATATTTCTGACTTATTTTCTGTAAATTGTTGGATTACCACTACAGTAACATATTATATGGAATATTAAAGATTCATTTGCTTTAATATGAGTATATAATCAAGAAAAATGACAGAAACCTTACAAAAATTTTTTTTCAAACATTTCAATAATTTTCTTTGACTCCGTAATGAAATCATATTAAAGTGAATAAATTTTTAATATTCCATATAGGTTACTGTAGTGAAGTCCAACGTTTTACTAAAAATAAGTAAAAACAATTGGAAAAAAAAGAAGAAGAAAAAAAGATATCGTTTATCTCTGTAACTGTCGACATTTCACCCAAAGTGAAAAGAATATTTTCTTTTCAAAATTGCATTACGAAGACTCCCCAGAAGTTTTTGCTACTAGCTATGGTACACCCTGTATAAAATAATTTTATCAAAGATGTATGAGGATACTGCTTCCGAAAACCCCTTCAGAGATATGGAACGCATCAATATCCAAAGTGATATTGTTTTCATATCTAAAATGTTGGATATGCAGAGAACAATGACTCCACAGGGTTGAGAAATAGATAGAAGACGAAATATTATTAGTGACAGTACATTAAAAGCTTTTATGTCAATGCCGACATGTTGAATAAGATTGTTAATGACTTAGTTATCAATTAAAATGCTAAACAGAGTGCATTATTAATAATATATAAATCGCCAATACGCCCCTGCTTCTAAATAATGTTACGTAAGGCTGACCACAGATCCCCAATATTTTGTGTCTGTAGATTTGTATCACCATTCCTCATTTATTTAGAAGAGAAGATTCATAAGAATAACTATTATTATTTTAGGAGACTTGAACAACAAAATGAAGAAAGGAAAGATGTTGATGAACAATATAAATGCCATTAGCGGTAACCACCAAGACAATAGGTTAGAACACGAACTAATGAATCATCGAGGACTTCCCCTACAGGTTTGATTCCTTTCTATTTCATCCCTCATTTGTTAATTGGGAAAACACATATTTAATGGTGGGATGTTAAGATACACATTCAGGGTTATTAAATTCTTAATTCTTGCAGGATGATGACACAATCAGCCAAAAATCTTACGGTAGTCATAAAAATCGCCCGTTTAAGGATGAAAGTCACAAAGGATCAGCGGAAACTATGGATGGTGAAGAAAAAAGAGACGCGAGTAAAGAAGATCTTGGACTTGAAGACGGTACGCCATTATTTAATTTCTTCCAATATATATTTTTTCATCCAACCAGATTCCTAAGCTCAATTCAGAAGAGACTAGGATAAAAAAAAAATAAGAAGAAAAAACTTTTATACTATCCTGTTGAAACAATTTTGAACCTTAATTTTTCCGCCCAAACAAATGAAGCACGGGAAATGTCCTTTGGTATAGATGTGTAGGGGACATTAATTTGTATGCGTGAATTTGTTCCCACCTTCAGAAAGCATCCCTGGTAAGCCACCTCTGAGTGAAGAAGTGTAGTCAGTGCCTGTCGGATTGTCAATAATTGTTGTGAAACGAGCTGAGCAGCGATATTGCATTAAAATTTGCCAAAAGCTTGACGATCTCCAAGTGAAAACTATTCGCAAGATCCAACACGTTTTCGGGGATGATGCTTTGAGTATCACAGATAAGGGAGCTGTGAAATTGCTTCAAAGATGGGTGCACATTTTTGGCACATCTATAGCAAACCGCGTTCTGGTCGGCCCTCCACAAACTGAAACAACAATGTGATTTACCAAATGCGAACTTTGGTTGTGCAGGATCGCCATGTCCGGGAACTTGCAAACAAGATTGACCAATTAGATTGGTTTATTTAATTTTGATTAAGGTTTTTGTGAAAAATTAGTAACAATGGTCTTACCAGAGAGAAACCAGGGCCAAATCCAGGCCTGCCACGCGGAGCAAGGAAGAGATGGACGGGGCTTACGAACTGTCATTGGCAGGATTCAGGATCCTTTACGCCACGGCTATGTTCACCATTTCTTCCATCCTCTCCATTCCCCCTTGGAGTGATATATTATTAGTGTATTTTATTAATGTTCAGAGGCATTAGGAGCCCTCAAAATATATTATTTTCCGGACCTGCGTAGCCAGATATGGTATGATTAGGTTTGAAAAGAATGTCTGTAAAATTTGTGTCAAAGCTGCTAACGATGAAGCAGAAGTAATTCCGTTTGAATGTTGCACGAACAGTGACCCCAACATACTGAAAGCCATGATTAGTAAGGAGTCGTGGGTTTATGGGTACAACCCAAAAACAACGATGCACTCTCCCGACATGGCTCTGTGTAATCTTTGGCTATTCCCCAAGTTAATAATGCCATAGAAAGGGACTCGATTTGAACCAAGAGAATACATTATGCGGAACGCGACGGTCCAACTGAACACCATTCCAAAACATGCGTTCCAGAAATGTTTTGTATTTTGTATTGTCTGATTTTATTTTATATACCTGTATTCATTTCAGATTTAGAGGAAGATGGTGCCGAAGATGGTGGGCTGGACGGCATCCGCCCAGCTGTTTTAGCAGCTAATGATGATGAGGTCATTGAGGACTCCCCTGCCGATTGTTTCCCAGAAGAGTGCTACACTCGCTTCCCATTCCTGGCTGGAGACGACGACGCTCCCTTCTGGCAGGGCTGGGCCAACTTACGTCTGAAAACCTTTCAACTCATTGAGAACAAGTACTTTGAGACGGCAGTTATCACCATGATCTTGCTCAGCAGTTTGGCTTTAGTTCGTATTCAATCTTGTTCTTTACATTTACATAGTTTTAATAAATGAGCCCTTGCCCGGAATAACGTTGTATCCAACAATACTCTCATTCCGAGAAAAATTGAAAAAATGAAACCATTTACAATTTATTACATTTTATATTTTAAATATAACAAACATATAATTCTTAACTAATTTAAATATAAAATAGGGGAAAAAAGCAATTAAATTTGAATCTGTTGTAAATAAACATGGTGAATCAGTGGAAAAACGTTGTATATGAAATTTTCGCAAACAATGTTATTCCGCAAAATGTTTTTTATTCATTCTGCTTTACTTAATAATGCCTTTTAAAAGCAGCATGCTCATCTAAAATGAATTCACTCAAATGTCATTGAAGTCCTTGAGCTTAGCAGCCTTATTGGTAGTGGATTTGAATACATTGAAGTTAGTTCCAGGCTCCCTAACTGCATGTTTTTTTCCAAACGGTAGCCAATCTTTCCCGTCTTCCACAAAGAGGTGCTAGAAGACTATAGGAGGTCCATGATTCTAATTCTTTGTGGAAGGTTCGAGCTCTGATTGTGATGGGATCATCAGTAAAGAGCTTTTACGGAACGATAAGTCTCTCGTACATACTATTATCTCCATCTGTTTGCTGAATATGGCGTCGAACATTCAATTTTTCAATACACAAGACGAGATGATTAGATACTTTGTTCGTTGTAATTCAATAACCTGAATGCTAATTAAATAATTTATCTTGATATTAAAATCGAGAAAACATCCCAGATTCAAACATTTTTTGGCACAAACCAGACCCTGCGATTCTTCTCAAAAAAGTTTATCTAATTCCTCGTTCTTCTGAACGAGGAATTAAATAAACTTTTTGTGTCGGTATAATATTAAGTTACGATATAAAGAGCACTATAATGCCAGCATTATTATCAAAAAGCATTCTAAATATCAATATGGATAGATCAATTGAGTAAGATCGGTTAACGTTCAACAAAATAATATTGTCACATATGAAATTACAATATCAATCAGAACTGCCAAATCGTATACAACATTATTCCACAAACATGTTCTGGCGGGTCAATTGCAGGCTTGATAATATTTTTTCTGGATAAATACTCATTTCCTGCATCCTTCAACTTCTTGGCTTTGATATCTTTGCAGTTTAAAGTATTAGATATTCATTTTCTCCCTTTATTAATGTAAATTAAACCACGCTCAACGATATTGGCGCGCGGCAACGCCATTTTGAGAAACAATATACAACGTTCTTCCACAAACCAATAACTTTAAAATGCAGCCAGAAGCCTAAATATTTTTTCATTGACATATTATCTACCTTAAACGATGCATAATAACATACCCAACATAACCCCATCAATAACTCAACATTGACATTTGTGTTGGTACAACGTTATTCCGGGCAAGGGCTCAAATAAATACAAATAAAAAGCTTCTCTAAAAATAAGACCTATCACGATTTTTTAGGATGGTTTTAATATAAGACCTACCTACTTCGAAAATAAGACCTATCTAAATCACGCACTTACGCATACTGAGGATAAACCTTATTTATGTTCACAGTGAAATTATTCTTGAAAACGAAAGTCAGATTTAAAAAACCATGCATATAAGCACACTGGTGAAAAGCCTTTTTCATGGTCACAGTGCAATTATCATGCATTCAAAAATCAAATTTAAAAATACATGTCCTCTTTCTTGCACACTGGTGAAAAACTTTTTCCATGTTCACAATGCAATTATTCTTGTTATCAAAAGTCAATCTTAAAAAATCACGCGCTTACGCATACTGAGGATAAACCTTATTTATGTTCACAGTGCAATTATTCTTGCAAACAAAAGTTAGATTTAAAAAAACATGCTCATGAACACACTGGGAAAAGTCTTTTTGCATTGCATCGCAATTTTTGTTTTTTTGGCACCTTAAATTTTAATTAATGGGGTTCCGCATAATTCGAAATGTTTTTTTGGGTCTCTTGAATTACGAATTAACGAGGTTGTACTGTAAAATACAAATGTAAGATTGTAATAAATGACACAAATTGAAATAGTTCTAAAAGGAAACTAAAGACTGCGTGGTACTTCGCTGGCACTGATGCGTAAGGACCTTATTTAAAAAATTGGTATTTGTATGACGGGGATGATCTCGTTTTCATGAGAATAAGACCGTTATATCAAAAAGCCCAATAAAGAGCGGCAATATAGTGAGGTATGGATATACAAAGTTCAAAAGGATGAAAGAAATATTCTTTCAATGAAGAAAAAAACATACATACATACATATTAATAACTCCTTGAAAGAATACAAAGAGATTGAGTAGAAGGTACATGGTTGCTGATATAATTGCCCATATTTTGTAATCTTTATTTTGTATTTTAACCCGAAGGTGGTTCCCGGAACTGGTTGGTACCAACCGGAGATCTAAACAATTATCAAGAATAGAGATCTTAACCAAGGGAATTTGTGTTTCATCATAATAGCAGTTAAAACAGTAACAAATAAAATACTGATAAAATGAGGATATCTAAAATGTATTCGCAACATCATAAAGAAGAAACACTTTCATGAATTGTGAACTGTGTGCGAATACTACGTTTGAAAGCTTAATTATATTTTGTAGAAATCATATTACATATTCTCCGTTTAAACAAAGTTTAAAAAATTACAATTTGTAACACTGGGAATTACACGGTTATATATTTTTGTTTTATTTTCTAGGCTCTTGAAGATGTCCACCTTCCCCAGCGACCGATTCTTCAAGACATCCTCTACTACATGGATCGTATCTTCACCGTTATATTCTTCCTGGAAATGTTGATCAAATGGCTTGCCCTAGGATTCAAGATATACTTCACCAACGCCTGGTGCTGGCTTGACTTTGTCATTGTCATGGTATGGATACATTTTACCAACAATTTTTTCTGATCATAATTGCTAATAACGCAATCAGCTAAATTTTAAACTTTTATCACCATTAATTATTTTTCAATTTTAACATAATTGAGTTTTCTTTGTTATCAATAACTTTTGATTTTATTTTTCAAAATCAAAATGAATATTCTAATGCTTTCGTAAAAGTTTAATTCAATTATATCATTTCTTCAAATTCAATAAAATCTCATTCATGATAAAATATTTAGTGCAGTAATAAATAATTATATGTTTAAACTATATAATGTTGAAAATTCCCAAGAGATGAAGATAATCTATTATAGTATGCTCTCAAATATTATTAGAAGACATACATTTGACATACTTTTGCTACCCAATAGTTGTTGCAACTAGTAGAACCAGATCCTTCATAGAAAGAAGGGTGTGTGTCCACAGATGCACTTTGATTTATATGATTCAGTCAGTTCAATCTTCTCTATATTAAATGCAAATGACAATTTTTAAACAAATGCTGCTTTATAGTGTTGTTTGTCTCTTGGTGTGTTATACACTCTTGTTTAAGATATAGTAAAACCTCGATTTTATGTTCCTCATTTTCCCACTATTTACATCAAGAAGTCGAAATCCTGTTTCAACTCCATACTTTCCCATACAAATATTTCATGCAATTTATACAAATGGATTTTTTCCTTTCCCCGGTTTTACATTAAAACATATAGAAAATTTAACACATCAACTCTTCATCCAATCAAATATGCGTGAAATTAAAAAATTATGGATTGATTTTTTTATTGTATTGTTTTTTCAGATTTTCAGTATTATTTTGTTAGTTTTTATTGTTAAATCGCATTTCATTTGTTGAATTTCTTCCATTACATCCTTTGACAATTATTATTTACTTCGTTTTTTTTTTTAAAAAAACTTTTAATTATTAATATTTTTTATCACTGCTCATCAGGATAAAAATACAATTGATTATAAGATGATTATTAAAAAAATAAAGGTATTGACAGAACGGTTTTTGTCTGCAAGAACTTGAAATCTGTGTGGATGGTGTCATTCTGAAGGAAAAGACATTAGTGGCTGAATATCCCAAAAGGTATCAAACTGATGAATAATTTTTTTCATGTCATGTTTTGTGACGAAAGAAGAAATGTTGATCTGGACCAAATAATGGAGGCAAAAACTAATGCACATAAACTAATCATAGAATGCAAGCCAAACAATATTTACAAATTAGATGAAACGGGGTAATATGTATTACATTTTGTTAGCAATAGGAACCTAAAAAAAGTTAATTACAGTAGTACATTTTTGAAAATAAGGCGTGTACGAGTTCTTTCAAATGATTTAAAATATTTCATTCCCATCTTTCTATAAAATTTTCTTTTCCTCACTTTAACATTTTCCTCAGTTTTACACCATTTTTTCTATTCCCTTGAGAAGTATAAAATAGAAGTTTAACTGTATTTATGATGAAAATAAAATCAAAATAAATTGAGAGTTTTGAACTGTTGTCAAAAAATCATCAATGAGAGTCTGCTATATATATAGATGTTTTTCACTTCATATTGTAGTTTAAATAATTTATGATAATTTAATCAATAGTGCACATTCGATGCATTAAATAAATTTATGTATACCTATATTTGTACCTATATGTATACCTATACCTAATATTTGATTTGAAATAGATGATAATCAAAGACATTCCCCACAACTTATAGCTGACGTTAACTAGAAAAATTTGATAAATGTTCAATTTTTTTGTTTGTAACATTGTGGAAATTCATTTTTAATATTTAAAAAAGTGAGGGTAAACAACACTGTTTTATTATAGTTGTAAACGTGTTGTTATTGACGATGGGAGAAATCCCGAAAACATTCTAACAATTCAAAATAAATATAGTGGAATAAAACAGTGTTGTTTATCCTCATTTTTTTAAATATTAGAAAAATTTGGTTGAATTTTTCCGATATAGCAAAAAGTTACATGGATGCAGATTACAGATAATGCAATAGCTATAATGAACATTGATGTCCACATGAATTTACTGCGAGCAGACAAGCCCTATTATAGAAAAAAATTTAGCTCTTTATATACGAGATATAGAACTTGCCTTGTGTCCACAGATGAGACTTTTATCTCTTGCCTCATAAAGGTCGGTATGTATCAGCAATTTCATTCTACGCTTTGTACAAAACACATATGTGCAATAGAGATGGGAATTTTAGTTCATTTAGCTGAACTGTCATACATCGAATCGTTCAGTCAAGTGAACTGTTCACTTTGAATCGTTCAGTAGTTCATTTGAATTATTGTTTTTTATCTACTATTCCTAGTTTTCGAAACTATGGGGTGGGGGGTGCTTTCAGTTTTTGGAGATTTCATCGCTCAAAATTTTTAAATCAGTTTCCACCAAAACCTCGTTTTACCTACATCAATTTCCCAAAAGTAAAGAACAACCGAAGGGGAGTGGGCAATTTTAAAAGCTCATTTTATCTACATCTACTTTCCTACCAGAAAATTTTCACAGCCCAGAAAGAAGAAATAGGATTGGCTGCCAAAGATTTCATCAATTTTGGGTTTAAAGATTTATGATTTAATGTATGATTTGTTTTACACCTACTGAAGTAACTCACTAAAATGAACTATACCATTCGTTCAGTGAAGAAAATTGTTCTAAAAGAACAGTTCGTTCATGAACAACACATCTCTAATATACAACCATGAATCACATTGTTTTGTATTGAAATCTGTAATATCCATACATACTTTCGAGACGAGACTCTGAGGCAAGTCTCATTTGTGTACACTCGCCTATAGAGATATTTAAAATAATTTTTGAAGACTCAAAATTTCGTGATTTGAGATGTTCACAATTTCACAATTCTGCGTGTTTCATATTTTATTTACATAATATTATTTATTTGATAGAAAAATATTTTTACATTTTATAAAGAATTTCAAAATGTCTTAAAAAAAATATAATCTTTTATTGCCCCAGTTGATGCGACCACGGATTATCGGGAGTCTACAGTATTCGCATATTCTGACATTAAAAGATCAAAATTATTTCTGAAATTAGGTATATCCAAAATAAAACAATATTAATGCATATTTTATTATGTACTCTATTATTATTATTACATTTGTTATTACAAAACGAAACCTGCTTATTTGAAAATTATTTTTGATAATTCTCGCACATGTTTGACAATTACTTACTGATTTCAATCATGAGCAGTTTGCGTTTTATAATAGTTATTATCTAGCGGAAGAAAATTATTATCATGGGTGTCAATGAATCTGAATATTAATATGTTTTGACCGGTAAACTTCCGGATGTAGTTGTCTCTGATAAACCTGGCAGCTGTGTGGACGGGTGCTGATGACATTCCAGCATTCCGTTCCATGAGAACTCTGCGAGCCCTGAGGCCGCTACGAGCAGTATCGCGTTGGGAGGGCATGAGAGTGAGTCTAGTAATACTGGCCTACCTGACTAACATCGCTGGGTCTAACCAACTAACTCCTACTAACCTCGCTGCGACAATCTGTGTATTCCCAATGCCGATATATATTTATATATATGTATATATACATACATATTACCGCTTCATTGAGTGCTTTGCTTGGGGCTTTTCTATCAAACGGTCGAGGAGTCATATCATTCTATTCTTCATGGTGTCACATGGTGCCATGTTTGATTCGGATTGATATGTAACCCTTAGAATATGTCTGTATGTTGTCTAAGATAAAGCTATTCTCTTCTTATTGTGTCTGTGTCGTGCGTGTCTGTGTGTGTGCGTGTGCTCAAATATATATAATCAACTATCGCTCTCTTTCTCTTTACAGACATTTTATGCACTCGTCTTATCATTTATCATAGTTTCATAATCATTTATCATTATTTTTTCACCCTTTACTTGTAACATATTTTCAAATACTATAGTGTCAGCTTTTAACTGACTACCTTGTTTTACAGTATTTTTAAACATGCTACATAGCTCATACATGTTATATGTGTATTGCACATCCATGGAGTATGTTCTGGAAGTATGCCACCTGTTCCGTGGGGTTGGTGTGTGCTCATGTTGTAACTTAAGCACTGGCTGATGATCAGTACTTAAATTACTATAGCTTTCATTTTAGCGTGACTGCTTTATTTTGACCATTTTTTCCATTTTCATGTTTAATATATTTTTTTTTTTCACCCTTCATTACCATCAATCTGCCATCCATTTTGATATATTTGGCTTTCAGGTAAACAAGTACAAGCGACACTAATGGTGTTTCGCTCATAATTACTGCAGAGGTGTGAGATTAATTTCACACCTCTGCATCTCTGAATCTCGTATAATGCGGGTACGTTTGGTTTACACTCGTCCGACTCTGGGGCATTGGCACCGAAGATGAGGTATTACTGTTTAGTTGAAGATAGTGGAGATGTTATATTTTGCTTGTGTGATTTGTGAATCCGACAGGTGTCGCTAATTAACTTCGTGGCCGCGCTATGCGGCGCGGGAGGTATTCAGGCGTTCAAAACCATGCGGACACTCCGTGCCCTTCGGCCGCTAAGGGCCATGAGCCGTATGCAGGGCATGAGGGTACGTAACCGGCGACATTGGCCCACTTTGTCTATGACCATACTGTTTTTAGTTCTTTTTTTAAGCCCCCCCAGACGATTTCAAAACTTTGTGGTGGTGTTTGTGTTAGAAGCGAGCTGTGACTACCCATTTATTATAAAGTTGGTAGTGATGGGATACTGACCTAGATACTGTCACAAATGTTTTAGAATCGTTCAGTCTGTATACATGAAGTACACAATGTATGTGAAACATTTTCTTTTGAGATATTTCACTTCTTGTGTTCTTTGTAGTTTGTTTCCATTGTCATTGATATAAATCAACAAATAAATGAAATCATAATAAGTGACATTGATTGACTATTTATCAATCAAAATATAAACAGTGAGATTATTTCCTTCTTTGACAATGAAACCATAAGACAACTCAACGTAGTGTTTTATTTTTTATCATTTAGCTAAATTATTACAATTTTAAATTGTCAAAAAATTAAAATGCTTCTCTGCACAAACGTAGTGGTACAATGTTTTCAACATTCTGATATGATGGCACGAGCTACCATTTAGTGTTGCGATTCATCTCCATGATGAGTAGCATCATGTTTCTATTAAACATTCATTTCTCGTGCACTCGCAAATGGCTTTTTCGTACCCGTGATTCTTAATGAACGGCAAACAATCAAACTAAAATAGAATTATTGATATTAAAAATGATCCACTTTTTACCTGAATGCATTTTTATTACTTCTTTTCCTGTAGTAGTACATTTTTATTTAACAAACATGTTTGTATTGTTAGTTGATAGGTGAATTTGGCCTGACATGTTTGTGTAGCTTGTCACATCATTGTACAGTAATTGTCACTTCTCCGCATAGCGTTTAGATGGTGACAACTTACTGGTAAGTGAAGCAGTGTGTTACGCCTATTCATTTAGTTGAAAACTCTTATGTTCACTCATCCTGTTATAAATTGGAAAGTTTATAATCATATACCATAGATTCAGTCCCTGGATTTTCAGTGGGATGATACACTAAATTAGTTTTATGTTTTACTTTTTATAACAGGATAATTTATATTGCATCATTAGCATGAGTTGTAATGTAAATTGCATGTTCAATATTCCACTGATTGCTTTACAAATAGTTAAACTAATTTTATTGTTATATCTAATAGTTAACTTGTTTTTGGATATTATAACACTCAATTATTGTTGAATATAGATAGTTCAAATAGGGTCCAGCGCCTGCAGATGTTTGGTGACCAAATTCAATTTTCAGACAATTAAGGAGATGAGCGACATCAAACTTTGTATTTTCTTCTTGCATATTGTAAAATATCCAAGAATAAAATGCAAATGACCTACGTATTATAAAATTTTGCACAGTCATTGAAATAATGTTCATCTTTGAAAACGGTGTTCAATTTGATCCATCAGAAGTTTAATTAACTGTATCCAACTTCCAACTATCTACATACATATCTGCTAAATTATCTCTTTTCAAGGTACTCCCGCATTTGACTTTGTATTGATCTACCAAATCCATCTTCAGTAACCATGATTCATTATTCACAAGCCACGTTTTATTATACTAACACACAACAAAGTTTGCAGTACACACTAGGTACTAGGAAAACTAGAATGCAGTATAGTCCCTATTATACGAACAATCAAAAACCGAGTCTGTTCAGTTTAACGAATTTTTGGATTACAGGAGTATAAGAAATGAAACGAATGAAGAAATGAAAGAAATGAAAAAAAAAAAAATGAAATGTCGCCCTACCGAAGCCCAACGCGTAGGTTAAGCGAAAAAAAAATGTTTCAACTAGTAAATGAGAAACGGAATATAATAAAAACTTGGTTTTATGGGTTACTTTTTTTACCATTCAAATCGGGTATTGTGGATTTACCAGTGTTACATTTCCCACATAGAATTCTCCACTTTCAAGTCTCTTGAAAATTACACTTTTTTTTCAATTGTTAACATCTTGAATTTTCTTAGCATATAGCAAACATTTTTGTATTTCACTAATTTGGGAAGTTAACAAACTCAGATGACGCGTGGTAAGCGAAAGAAAGTGACTTTTTCACAGATTAATTAATCATTGCTATATGTGCATTCCGCCTCCGTTACCCAATGATTCGGATTACTGGAGGTTTGTTTAGAGTGGGTTCGGATTACAGAGACTATACTGTATATGTATTTTTACTACTCGTGTTTTGCATGTCAACTCTTTATAGCAGTTTAATTTAGTTTAAATATTTTCAACATAATTTAAAGCTGTTTTTTATAGACAGTTATAAATGATCATTACAAGTTATTCTACCAGAATATTTGGTTACAAATAATGCATACCTACTTACTATGTAATTCCTCGAAGTTTACTAAAATTATTGCATGGCATGGAAGTGTTCATCCCTTTATACAGTAATTTTATTTCCAGTGTCTCGTTAACTGTAAGTTATATACAATTTAGTATCTTATAAATCAAATAAATTTCAGTGGCGCATTTAGATGACGTCTTAGGACTATTTTGGTTTTAGGGCCCACTAGTGACCTTTTTTTCTCTGAAAATTTGATGGGAAGTACCTAGTCAGTACTTTTCTCGATAAATAAGAAGTTGACTACACCCTCGTTTCTTTGAAAATGATGTGTCCCATTGCCGCTTATAAATACACCACTGAAAACTTTCCTAAATAAAACAAATTTAAAAAATTAGTATCAAAATAGTTTCTGAAATCAACAAGAGAAACAATTCAACATATTTGTAATTATTTTTTTATGTAAACAATTGTAATAAAAGTAATGACTTTATATACGAATGATACATATTTGTACCCCTTCACAGTTTAATTGTCATTTATGTAACCAAAAGAGTTATTGATAATTTTCATTAAAATTTATTAAGAATTTACTTCTAACCGAAGTAGGTTTCCCAAAAAAATTTTTTTTGTTTTTTACTTATTTAATAAATCCATTCTCTAATATTTTAATGACAATGCTTCCAGGTGGTAGTGAACGCACTGGTCCAGGCCATTCCATCCATCTTCAACGTGCTATTGGTGTGTCTCATCTTTTGGCTTATTTTCGCTATCATGGGCGTACAGCTGTTCGCAGGGAAGTACTTCAAGGTATGGATGTTATGACACCAGTTGCACAATATTATTCATGGATTGTATGTTCATACATACTTGGTTTTTTATGATTGTGGCTATTTCAAATGATTAAGTACATAACAGGGAGGAGAAATTATAGAGGCAGAGTTATAAAATGCTAATACATATTGTGTTCCTTCTTAAGTAAATACAGTAAAACACGTTAATTCGAAATTCAAGGGACACAAAAAATATATAAATGGCGATACAATTGAAATTAATTTTGTGAAATAATGTTTGTATTTTTTGCATGCTTCAAGAAATAATTTTGAAAACGCAATATTTATTATGCTAATACAAAGACTAATACATTCCTATTACAAAAGTACTCAATTTTGACATATGTGTTCAACTTGCGAAAAAAATCGAAATATTTTTTTAAATTTCTTCAAATTTAAAAAAAAAAAATTATGTGAAATCGAAATATATTTTTAAATTTTGTCAAATTTAAAAAAAAAATCTAATTATGTGAACTAAAATATGTTGATTTATGGTGCAATGGGCTAAAAATTACTTTGAATTGCGAATTACCGGAGTTAATCTACAATAAAATTAACATTTCGAGACATGCGGGTTTTAAAAATGTCGTATTATGGAGTATTTTGAATTATCGGGGTTCGAATTAACGAGGTTTTCCTGTAATTGATTTTATTCATATTCAGATGTCAACTTAAGTTCTTCACGTTTATTCAATTGTTATGTTTAGGAACACACTTCAGTTCTTTTTCCACTAATATATCTCAGTGTTAGAAAATATACTGTTTTGTTTCATTTTAGTGTGTTGATGTCAACAAAACTACACTCAGTTACGAGATTATTCCGGATAGGAATGCTTGTATAGCAGAAAACTACACTTGGGAAAATTCTCCCATGAACTTTGACCACGTCGGCAAGGCCTATCTTTGCCTCTTCCAAGTTGCCACCTTCAAGGGGTGGATTCAAATTATGAATGACGCCATAGATTCTAGAGAGGTAAATATTTTCTGTTCAAAATTTCAGTCAACCTGCAATTATTAATCCCTTGACTTCATTTCCCTCAGACAAATATGCATTGAAAAAATACATACTTTATATAAATATTCTTATATAAATATGTTTTGCTCCATTGCAGATCAACAAGCAACCAATAAGAGAAACCAACATCTACATGTATCTCTACTTTGTTTTCTTTATTATATTCGGATCTTTCTTCACTCTCAACCTGTTTATTGGAGTTATTATCGATAACTTCAATGAGCAGAAGAAGAAAGCTGGTGGCAGCTTGGAAATGTTCATGACGGAAGACCAGAAGAAATATTATAATGCAATGAAAAAGATGGGCTCGAAGAAACCACTAAAGGCCATTCCCCGCCCGAGGGTAAATATAATCTTAAACACATTTTACTACAATAAACGAGGGTAAATATAATCTTAAACACATTTTACTACAATAAATGGGGGAATAACACGTTTCCAGGTCAAAATGAATCGGCAACATTTTGATAACATCTATTACAAAGCTGAAAAAAAAAAATAAACAAAACAGAGATTTCTTAGTTCACTAATTTCCATTACATTTATCGTATGCGGAAATTAAACAAATGGTTGAATTGCACCATCTTCTCGATCAAATCGAATTATTGACAAAAAGTCAAGTAAAATTAAACACTAAGGAAATTGAAGACTAATTAATTTGTTTTTATTTCCAGTGGCGTCCTCAAGCGATAGTGTTCGAAATAGTTACCAACAAAAAGTTTGACATGATAATAATGCTGTTTATCGGCTTCAACATGTTGACCATGACCATGGACCACTACCAGCAGGCCAAGGCGTTTAGTGATGTCTTAGATTATCTTAACATGATATTCATTGTGATATTTAGCTCTGAATGTTTAATGAAAGTATTTGCATTAAGATACCATTATTTTGTTGAACCGTGGAATCTTTTTGACTTTGTTGTTGTTATTTTATCCATATTAGGTGAGTGGTACACATCATTTTTCCTAATTATTTGTCAGAGTATAAAATTGATATGCAATCTAAAATTTACTTGTAGTTTTAATACTGCATATCAAATAAAATGAATTGGCAGATATCTAATGTTAACAAATTCGCACACAGAAAAACTGATAAACAAATATTTAATTTCTATTCTTCATAGATTTAAATGTAAATCATTTTCCAAATTTTATAAGATTAATAACTGATTGAAAGAATCACTAAATGTCAACATTATACTTATCTCAATTTTGTATTTATCTATCATCACAAATGATTTCCTTTCTTTTCCAGGTTTGGTCCTCAGTGATCTTATAGAAAAATATTTTGTGTCACCCACGTTACTCAGGGTAGTGAGAGTGGCCAAAGTTGGCAGAGTACTCCGTTTAGTGAAGGGAGCAAAGGGCATCAGGACTTTACTATTCGCCCTCGCTATGTCCCTTCCAGCACTCTTCAACATCTGCCTGCTATTGTTCTTGGTCATGTTCATCTTCGCCATTTTCGGGATGTCCTTCTTCATGCACGTGAAGGACAAGAGCGGCCTGGACGACGTGTACAACTTTAAAACCTTCGGGCAGAGCATGATTTTATTATTTCAGGCGAGTATTTTATTCTTAATTGTCCACAAAGAGCAGCGGCCAATTCAAATACGGTGTACGTTCCCGTCATAATAATGAAGATGAAAATAAAGTAAAATATATCGGGTATTTGAACCTACTCTGTAATGCACGTATGTAGTCCAATTTTGTTACTGGTCGGCATTTAGACGGTACGTCTTGCAATATTAAATTGGGTCATGTAATTTTTAAAGTAAACTTTTTTGTTCTTACAAAACAATTGAAAATACTTTACTGTCCCGCTTTTCAAAATAAATAAGACACACACAAAGTGAAATATCACACAATTTTGTGTTGTAAATTGATGAAATGCAAAATACACTTCATAGTTCTTGACATATTGAATACATAAACTTTAAAACATTGAATTATAACTTATAAAAAATAGAAATATAAAATGCTAACTGTAGTGTGGTAGACAAAATAAAGAGTGGAGTGCTGAGATTGTTTAGTCATGTAGAACGTATGAGTGAAGAAAGGATGGTTAATAAAACATACGGGGCAAGTGTTGAACGCAATAGGAATAGAGGGCATCCGCGAAAGACCTGGCATAATCAAATACTACTAATATTGGAGGATGGCCCTGTTAAAAGCCTCAAATGTAGAGCTTGCATGAGAAGATGTGTGTATGTAGCTGAAGCAAAAGCAGTACGCCAAGATAGAAGAATATGGTGTCCTACCCTCTCTGCCTACCCCAGCGGTGAAATGGTGTGATGGTTAGTTAGTTATGAATAAATTGAATTAATATTGCAGCAATCATTGAGATGGATGTATGGGAAAAGATTGATAGATAAAATTAAAGAAGAATGCAGATGTGAGAGGATAGAATGATCTGCCCACTCTGTAAGAGACATGTATAGGATGTAATAATGTGTAACAATTAACAAGTTTGTTTATTCAATTAACAAATTAACAGTAAATGCACACCCTTAGATTGTCTTTTCAGCTGGCATTGCATTGATCACCTGTACAAAGTATTATAAAGTGTGTTTATTATTTCAGATGTCCACATCAGCAGGATGGGACGGAGTACTAGATGGAATAATCAACGAAGAAAACTGCGCTCTGCCGGATAATGAGCGCGGTATTGCCGGTGATTGTGGTTCAGCAACCATCGGAATCACGTATCTTCTGTCGTACCTCGTCATCAGTTTCTTAATCGTCATCAACATGTACATTGCCGTTATTTTGGAGAACTATTCCCAGGCCACCGAGGATGTACAAGAAGGCCTCACGGACGATGACTACGACATGTATTACGAGATCTGGCAGCAGTTTGACCCGGATGGCACACAATACATTCGATTCGATCAGCTGTCCGACTTCCTGGATGTTCTGGAACCCCCACTCCAGATACACAAGCCCAACAAGTACAAGATTGTGTCCATGGACATCCCCATATGCAAGGGAGACATGATGTTCTGCGTGGACATCTTGGATGCGCTGACGAAGGACTTCTTCGCCCGCAAGGGGAATCCGATCGAGGAGACGGGAGAGCTGGCCGAAGTGAATACTCGACCGGACGAGATAGGCTACGAGCCCGTGTCCTCTACGCTGTGGCGCCAGCGTGAGGAGTACTGCGCGCGCCTCATACAGCACGCTTGGCGCCGACACAAACGGCGCGAGGAGGGCGAGACGGAGGGAGAAGGGGACGAAGGAGAAGAGCCGAGTCCGGGGGAAGGGCGAGGGGACAGGGAGATGGGGGGGGCCCGCGACACGACGGTGGTGGCGGCCGGAGCGGGCCACCGAGTGGTGTTGCAGGCCGACCAGCACCAGCTGTGACCCCCCCCGCCCCCCTGTCCCCCTCAGCAGCCCCAGCCCCCGCAATAGCCGCCGCCGCCCAGCTGACCGCGCGCGTGCTGTTTCATTACTGAATCAGAACCTCCCGCCTGTTACTGTGACATTGCAGCACAAGTTAAGCGTCCATTGTGCACTCAATTTGTTGGAATATTTTTTGTGAGTTCATTTAGTTGTGACAATTTTGTGTGTAAATTAATTTGAGCTGTGGCCGAGCGCCGAGCGCCGAGAGCCGATTGAAGTTTAGATACGTCAACCTAAGTGCCGCTTACTGCCTTCCCCGAGTCACGCATTTAGGATGGTTATTATTATATATAATATATGTATATGTATACATGTACGCATATACGTGTATATGTATATATGTATACATGCATATGTATATATGTATACATGTATATGTGTATATGTGCAAACATTCTTCTTTTCGATTTTTACAAAAAATAATATATTTCGCTCGAAGTCAAATTGCGAATATGTCATCGAGTTGTTGATTTTTGTACAAACTACAGTGAGACTCATTTGAATTGTTTCCAACTTTGTATGTATATTGCAGGCATATTGAAATATCCAAAGCACAATTCAGGTGGTACTCCACTGCTGTAGGCTGGTTAGCTTAATTGCTAGGTTTTATATTGAAAAAAGAAATCACCGAATGCTTGTATTATAATGTTACCATTATTGTTAAAGTTTCCCTCGATGCTGTGTTCATTCCCGACTTTACGATGAAGAGATTGTCACCTGAGTAGTCCACTGAGCAATAATTTACTCGAGTAAATGTAAATTGTACCTTAACCAGTTTGAATGCGACGATCATTTTGTCATTGCGGGACAATGTGCCACGGAGTCTCGCCGAGGCGCGTTCACCTTCCCCTGAACGTGCCGAGTGGCGATGCCGGAACGTGCCGATGTAGAGTCCCATTCATATCATTGATTCACTTCATCGGGCTTCTGCAGATTTTGTTAAGTTAGTATTTATGATTGGTGCAACCATAGCAAATTGTGATCTGTGTTTAGTTACGAACTATGCAAATTTTATATTGCGGTTTTCCGAGCACTCGTGAACCCATTGTGAATTATTTAATGGACTATATTTTTATAAAGAGATAATTGTACGGAAAGACAGCTGCAGCTTCCCAGTGACTGTGGTGATTGTTAGTTTGGCCATATTATTAGAGATGTGAGGCTTCTCGGAGGCATTTGTGGGTGGAATATTTACATATACATATGAAATTCTTTATATGAGTATCTTTTTAAATTTTCAACATGCGATGTATGTTATATAATGTGGATTATTGAGCATGAACAATATTGCGTATAAATAAAGCTTCATGTGCAAACTAAAAGCTCGCTCCCAATTGGTGGATTTAAATGTTTGTCATTTATTATCTCGGCTGCATACATATTGACTATCTCTGATTATTAACATTTATACCAAACTTTTTTATAAATCTTCTGTCAAACTTTGTGGTCGCCTGCTACGGGTCTGTCAAGCCGGCGCGCTAGATGTCTGTCCATTTATTTCAAGTAAATTATTCAGTCGCGTCCACGAGACTCTAGGAGAGAGCGACTCACCGCGAATGTCGATGATATTTTGCAGACTTTAAGTGTGATAAATTGAATGGACTGCAACGCGAGCTCGGAAATATTATCGACATTCGTCCCAATGGAAGAACACTAGAAATGTAATTCATGAACACTCCGATAGATTATAAACGGCACTGTGTTTCTTTCACAAAACCTTTGTCATTTTACACCATCTTAATCGCTTGCTATTGTGATGGTTGAAATATATCCTAATTATTATAAGTCGTCCCACCAAATCTCAATATTCGCTTTGTTTTATATTGTTCCCCGATTGACATTGGGATAGTTTGGGCTACATAATCTGGCCATGGATGAGATGGTCCCCAGTGCATATTTTCAAGTCCCTTTTTGGACAGAGAGGTACAATTTCAACCAGCCACAAACATCATTGGAAAGTTGAGTGTTCTAACCTTCCCCGCCGGAGCTCTGAAGTTTCCAATGAGTCCATGTGTGTGTTTGTCAGGTATGTGTATTGGTCTCAACGTACATTATGTTTAGTATGTTTTGCACAAAATATTGTTTTTAGACAATAATTATTTCGGAAAATAAATCAATTACGTTTTTGTTAAAAACTGATCAGTTATTGCCATTATAAATTTTATTTGGAGATGTTTTTAAGGTAAGCTGATACTCTATTGTAACAGACAGACGCCTTATAAGTTCACTTTTATTATAAAAATATTACAGAATAATAGAGTATTTAATTAAATTACTATTATACATATTGTTGAAGTTTGTACAAAATAAACTAAGTAACGATAAATATAGAACTTGACTGCTTTAAAACATGTCTTTTATTGCTGCTTTTTTATTGTTACCTCAAGAAGATCAGACCATCACGGTTGCAGCTGACTTGTAGAGTGAGGAATCGAGGAGTTGTTGCATGATGGTTGCAGAAAATTACTGCGACAGTCGCTTCATTGGTTTAATATGGTAAGGCTAGGATACAGCAAGCAGCATCTTTTTATCTATTATTTATAATCCTAGTCCTAGTCAACAGATCTTGAAACATAGTCATAAACTGTTTAAAATTTGCATCTGTGCAATTCATTTGAATAACCATGGATCGTTTTCACACCATGCATATTCTAATTGTGGGTATGCATAGTGCAACAGCAAGCATAAGCCAAGGCAGCAAAATCCAAAAAAAATTGAATGCAGTCAGAGTATTACTAATATTGTACGTACTGAATTTGAGATTTTATAGGAAACATAACCAATAAATTACAGGAAACATGATTTTGAAGGGATGGATATAGAAAATCTAGAATTTAGTACACTTGCAAGCATTAATAATATTTCTACTAGAGTGCCACCACGATAACTTGGCGTGCGAGGGAGGTCGCCCCTGTCGCGAAACAGAAGTTGCCAGGTTGTAAATTTATTACACAATACATAATGTACTGAATGTCCGGTGACCAGTGTCAATATAAATTTGATCGGGCAACAGCACGCTCTGCGGAGGCCGCTCTATCTGTCAAACTATCAGACGGTAATATCGGTCCATTATTTGCTTTTTAAGCTTCGCAAAACTCTAATACTTCATTGGCAATTGTTCTTGCACCACCCCGGACTGTTTTGGTTGTTTTGAACATAATAATTCAGTGTATATTGGTTATCAAGATGTCACAGCTCACGAGCAAATACAAAATTGTACAGAATTACAGGGCGAGGGGTTGCCACCGGGTCGGGTTTTAGTTCCAATCCTGCCGCACGCCAAGTTATATTGGGCAGGCAATATCGACCTATATTATTTTAGACAGGTAATTACTATTGAGATTGGTTATAATGTCGAACTACTTTTATTACCGTTTCAAGGTACATATTAGTTATTAAAGTGTTTATGGTACAGGTATATGGTATGTTTGAGATTTTTCAATATTGCTTTGCTGATTGACAACCGAATTTTCACAATTAAACGGGCAACTATCGGTAATAGACAATAATTGTATGTTGGTTACCAATCATCGGTACAGTTAGATACGAATCCCAAATAACTGTACTGAAAATCAGCTATTGGGCGTGCAGTGAGAACAGGAAGCATGACTTCCTAAGCATATATTTTGAAATAAGAGACTTACTTGTATCTCGTAATATTCTTATCACAATAATGAACATATTTTTTTTTTTTTTAAATTTAATGGCTTGTCACCCAGTTAAAGGATGTTATTGCCAAAAACTAGTCAATAGGTCATCGACATAAACATTACAGCTCAATGCAATTACTCTCTAAAAATCGTAGTAACACTTTCAATACTTCCCGTCGGCAGTCTGTAAGCAAGAGCTGGATATTTGTAGGGAAAGGGACATTAAGATCTGCAAGATCCTGGAGTAGGGACTGAGTACCGACATTTAAAATGCAATTGAAAAACAAGTGGTTCAAATCCTCCTCCTCTTGTCCACACTCACAGATTGAGGAGTTTAAGAACATGAATTTTTGCAAGGTGTAAGCGGATAGAGCAATGACCCAGACGCATTCGGCAAACCATTGAATTCTCCCTCTTGCTCAATCTGATCCTGTGAAACCAGGTTCGAGATGGGATAAGTGGCTGAATAGCGGCGTAGTGTCGACCTTTTGACATTTTAGTGAGGTCCCAATGAGACTGCCACTGAAATGCGGCATCGTTTTTTGTAATATTTTAAAGATCGCTCACTGGAATAGTGGAAAATGTGGCATCCCCCTGTGAGATTGCATTTTTAACCAGCGAGTCTACCATTTCATTACCAGGGATGCCTACATGACTCGGAATCCAAGCCAAAACAATTTCAAATTTATCCAAGGAAAGGTCGTGAATTATACTCCGAATTTCCTTGCAGATCTGATCATCAGGGTGCCGAAAGGGGCTGGATTTAATTTTGAGCAGAGAACTTAAGGAATCTGAAAGAACAAGGCACTTCTTTGATTGTTTTGGTTTACATGATTTTAGCGCTTCTCGGATTGCCAAGCACTCAGCAGTAAAAATGGATGTCTCTTTAGGGAGTTGAAATATACCTTGGATACCATCATTTGGACAATAAAACGCAGCACCCGTACAGCCGGTTGCCTGGAGTTTGGATCCGTCAGTGAAAATTTGAGTCCAGCCATACCATTCTTTATTTATTATTTCAGAAAATATTCTCTTAGGGTTAGGAGTGAATTTGTCAATTCCCAAGGAAATGACTTTAGGGGAAAAAATGTATTAACATATTATTGCCAGATAAATATTTCATTTCTATTTTTTACTTCCAATTGCATATATACATACATTTATGTTTAAATAAAAGTTATGCTTCTTATTTTCGCTGCACACCCCTGCCGAAAATAAAATAACTGATTAAAATGATAGTTTGACCATCACTATTGTGGTAGAGTAAAACCCCGATAATTCGAAAAATTTTAAAATTCGCAAGTCCCAAGATGTTAATTTCATAGTAAATTAACCCCGATATTTCGAAAACCCCGGTAATTCGTAATTCAAAATAATTTTTAGCCCCTCGCGCCACAAATCAATATATTTCAGGTCATACAATTCGAATTTTTTGAAATTTGACAAAATTTCAAAAATACATATTTCGATTTTTTTCACAAGTGAGATGAACAAATATGTTAATATCATGTTTTTTATTAACAGAAATGTTGCGATCTTTGTATTAGAATAATAAAATTTTAAAAAAAAATCGAATTAATGACGTTTTACTGTGTTTAATTTACCACCTTCCGAACGAACCTTCCGGCAATGAATTAAATTATTAGGCCTTATTAAACTCATAGGGAGTAGACAGATACATACCTAGGCAGGACAAACAATGAGCAGATCAGATGGCGCCACCAGCTCGTTAAAGTATTTTATTCATATGCATAACAAAATCAGACAACCTTAGAAAAAATCTTATTTTGGAATTATGTTAAAAAATAATCAAGTTAATATTATGGATGTCTCATAGAGACGAAGCTACTTTTTTATATGGGAAAGTAGGTATGGAAATCTTTTTGGGTGATCACTTTACACAACGTACCTAACGTTCACAATTCCTCCCATGATAGTCTACTATAACTTTTTACTTTTATTTTAACTGGAACTCAATTACAAACGACTACTGTAACAATATAATTCAAATTCTAAAACGCTTAGCTAACTAACAGTGAGACAGAAAAAATAAGCAATAATAAAACAAAAAAGTGAGAAATATGAAACATAATAGCACATAATAATAAATACCACTAGCTTTTAAAGCAACACTCTCCCGAACATTGCTTTCTTAATAGTATCTGAACTCAAATTGAATATATCAATACTAGCTCATTACAAGACCTGCTTGCTCGTAAAATTAAGGTGTTCAAATTTTTGGAAGTTGTATATATGTTTAAGATGCACACCTCTTTCCACATGTGTCTGGATATCTCGTTACCAATGGCGACATCTGCACTGGTTTACAGGAATGACAAAATTTTCAGCCATAGTTGGTGGTAGTAAAGATACAACCACACGTTGAACGAGGTATGCACCTTAAGCATATACATATACAACTTCCAAAAGTTGGATAGATGTGGCATTCTATCATGGGTGGAATTTGTGGACATTACATTGTGTAAAGTGAGATCACTTAAGCCAGCCAAAAAGTAGCTTATTCTCTATGAAACATCTATAATATATCTTGATTAATGATGCCCCCCTGGGGATAAAATCCAGTATGTGTTCTTGAAAAATTTGAGCATACCTACTCAAAATATTCTGAAAAAAATTCAAATTAATCACCCAAAATTAGCAAATTATTTTTAAAAATACACCATCTCACTTGCTTTGTTGTGTCTTTTCTACAACACTAATTTGACTTCACTAGATCGATTGCCAGTATTGATTCAGTTTTCAATTTAATGAAATATATATATTAATATGTATTATTTTTCAGAATATTAAGGCCCGGTTGTTTCAAATTCGATCAAAGTAAGCGTAGAGTTTAAACTGAAATTTTACGTTCTCCACCAATCAGACGATTCGTTTTCGTAAAAATCTATGCTTTTATCGACCGCTTACTTTGATCGAACTTGAAACAACCGGGCCTAAGACTCTTTTTCATGTTATGTCCTTTTTCTTGTCATTTTATGTCCAATTTCTTCATTATCATTCAGGTTTCAAAAATAAATTGGAATTTTAATCACTTTTTAAATGGCCTAGAAATGAAATAAACTGAGTTGGTCAGATTCGAATTAAAATTGTAAAAAATGTTATGCTTAGGAAAAAGGCACGATTCTTGTTCTCACTGCATGCCCCTGCGATATATGTAGCAATAAAACAAAAGCAAACTTTCAGAGTTACAAAATTAATTTTTGTCCGAAAATGGAAATTTTAGTTTTTGCCTTATACCTACTAATATAACTTTTTTAAATAGGATACAGTAAAACTATGTTAATTCAAAATTCAAGGGACCAAATACATTATTTTTGAAATTCACATTACGAAATTCATTAATAATGTATGTACGTTCTGAAAACACCATTACTGGATTTTGTCCGCAGAGGGATAGTCATTAATAAAGATAAATTATAGAAGTCTCACGGAGACTTGGCTATTTATATGGGAAAATGGAAGTCTTTATAACTTTAGTTTTACAACTTTAAAAAAGTTGATGTGTGGATGTTCTTACGGTGGAATTAGTGAATTGTGTAAAGTGATCACTTAAGTCAGCTCGTACAGGTCATACGTCCTGGGCCACCCTATTAAGGCTTCCATAAACATTTCCCACATAAATAGTTTTGTCTCTGTGAGATTTATATAATTTATCTCAAGTAATTTTTTTTGAATTAGCGGGGTTATCTATCATAAGATTTTGAAAAATCTAGAATTATGTCGATGTGCGAATTAACAGGGATTACTTGTACGTGGAAATATGTCACATTGTTAAGTACTAGGTTTCTTCGGAAGGGCTTCTGCTGTGAAAAAGTGACTTACTTGCTTTTATTTCTCTCCCATTGTCATGTTCAACTGTATTCTTAAAGTTTACACATTCGGAGGAACCTGATTACACAGTTAATTAACAAGGTAACACATTGACTCTTCATAATAATGGATGAGTTGGTCAGGGTGAGCTCTTTGCAGCCGTGTGCTTTCCTGTATTAAAGTAATTGTTCATGCAGCGTTATTTTCTACTTCGATAATATGAAATAAAATTCCAAATTGCCAATGAAAATGTTGTCATTTATTTACAATGAAATTGGAAGACCATTCGTGCATGTCACATCATATGATGAATTTATCAAATATATTTTTCTGAAAAATACCAATTATTACTCTATTCTTCTAAGATATCTGAAAAATAAGATTTAAAAACAGAGGTTGACATAATAAAACAACAAATATTGATAAATGAATCATCTGTTTAACAGTTTTATATTTATTGTAAAGGGGTGCCCATGGATTAAAGCGAATTGGAAATTGATATAATAATTTCATGCAAAGAATAAGTACGTATTCATTTCAAACAATTTAAAACCTGGAACTTGTGGAAAAAATAAGTGTATTTTTTAATAAAGAAAATGGAAGGATGAAACACATAAGCGAAATATGATTATGATTAAAAGTAAGGCATTTTCCCCACTTCAAAAGGGGCCTAACTCTGAGATTGGTCTCGTCTACCGAGGAATGCTTTAGTAATATCTACCTACACATCAACCCGTCTAGTTACAGTTAGACACACAGAGCCACATCGCAATTGACAGGTGAGCTGTGATTTCAGTTCACGGAGCTGAAGGGAAAGTGAGGTGATTTGAATAACAATAGAAATTTTATAAAAATTAGCATTTATTCACATATTATTATCATTTTGCTTCACTCAAGTCGGGATCTCTCGTAGCCGTAGAAGTCTGTTATATTTAACTATTGCTAACACTCGTGGAAACAGGGTGACTTTTTAGGATTCAAGCGTCCAAATGTTAAGTTATTAAAGTTTCCCACTCGGTTCAACAAAAACTTTTTATACAGAATAAACATTTCAATTAACCTTAAAGATATTTGGCATCGGTCTACGCTGTCTCAGCGTAGAAAGTTAATAATGCACTTGCAGTCCAGAAACAAAACGCTCGTATTCTATGCGTACTTTCGTAACTACTAATGATTGATCGGAGTGAAGGAGCGGGCGGAGACTCGACGCAAAGTGTGCGGGGCGCAACAACAAAAGATAAAAAGATTGATCGCTCGACGCACTCCACTAATTTAGCAACACTTCTAAATAATATCACTGACAGGAAAAAAATTCCTTCAATTTTGACTAAATTACAATAATATAAGGTAAATTAATCATTTTAACAAATTATTTAGATCAAGGGTGCACTGAAATTTATAAGTAGTACATAGTAGTAGTGTTGGTTTAGTATTAGGGATGTTGTATGTTTGCTCTGTACAACGCCTGTAGATTGTAAGGTATCCAAAATATTTAATAATATAATCAAAACTAATCCTAAAAACACAGCTCCGAACACTTGTTTCAAATATTTAACACGGCTGGAAAACAGCCAACCGTTGCTCGCCATTCGGAACGAAGCAACAAAAATGATAATCAAAAATCTTTCAAGTGTTGTAACAGTCTGAAAGTTACATAAAGGGATTACTTAGATGGACATAATGAGATATTGCACAATTTTGTCTTCAGTTGCAAGCGCAAATATAATTTTTAAATAATAAATTTATCAAAATATTGATTTCATGTATTAGGGAATTTAAATAATTTGTTTATACACACGCATATTCATAATGAGCTCTCAAAACTGAAAAAACATTTAACAATCATTCAAGGAATAAATTTAATATGCGTGTCTGTATTTACTATGATTATTTAGAATTGATATGCATCTTCGACCCGCACTTTTCAACTGACATACTTGCGATACAATCTTAAATAAACATTTTAAAAAGTGCGACGTAGAAAATGATAGAAATCAAAAGCACATTGATTAAAATTAGATGCACAATAGTTGCCTACTTCAAACAGCTAAATAAACGTCGGCTTATTCTATTTCTTTTGTCCAAACGGTGAACCCTTGGTCTAAATATACATATTATTTTTGGACAATGTTTTTAATAAATGCTAATATTACAGCAATGAGACGTGTTGGCAGTGATATTTTAGAATAAAGATTTGAATTAACTGAACTGCCTCGGTGATATACTTTGTATTTCTCAAGTACAAAAAATATTTCCACGATTCTAACGGCTGTAATGAAAAAAATGTACGTGTATAAGAGTTACCAAAAAAAATCTATAAAAAAATTGAGATTCTGTAAAACTTGTTAAAGAACTGAATGATAAAATAGTGTGATATATAATATAATAGAGAATATAAATATATTATAAGTCATTTTGGTTAAATCATTATCTTAGTACTTTGGTTCACGAGGCAGGCAGAGAAGTGACGGATCCTGTTTTGGAATCATAAGAATATTATTTTAGTGAATGCATTGGAAACCTTTCAACAGAATTTATTTATTGCGGGTGCTATTATTCGTATAATAATAACAATAGAGAATTTTATATGCATATATACACTTGGACATCAACATCACGGGAAATAAGGTTTTATCCGCCCAAGGAGGGAGTCCGTTACTCCGTGTAGTCCCAGCATTCCTTCTCGTACCCCTCGTACACGTGCTCCAGCAGGACTTTGCGTCTGTTTTCACAGTATCTGCAATACACACCAGCAGCTCAGTACATAATAAAGGTTTCACTAGTTAAGTTTCACTCGTTACATATGTAAAACTGAAACTAATGTAAAGTAGGGACTAATATAACTTGAAGACAGACACATTTGCTAGGTAATTAGAATAAATATACTCTAGTTATTAGACTATTATATATAGTATAAATATATACATACAGTAAGGCTATTAAAATAAATATACTCATTATGCTAATTAGTGCCAGTACTGGAATCTCAACCAGAAAACAATAGCCAAGTAACAAGAAAATGTCGATAAGCGATCCAAATGTGAAATAAAAACAAAATCTGAATTTACGACTGCAACTTAATTCGTCCGAGAAGTACGCCGGCACTTGTTGGCGTGCGGCGAATTTTGAACTAAAACCCGCCCCGCCCGCACCCGGCGGTAACCCCTCGCCCTGTCATTTAGTTCAATTTTGTATTTGGTCGGGAGCTGTGACATCTTGATTACCAATATACACTGAATTATTATGTCCAAAACATCCAAAACAGTCTGGGATGGTGCAAGAACAAATACCAATGAAGTATTCAAGTTTTGCGAAGCTGAAAAAGCGAATAATGGACCCATATTACCGTCTGACAGTTTGACAGATAGAACGGCCACCATTATTGCATGGCTTCTTTAGTGCTGCCAGACCAAATTTCTGTATTTAATACGACACTGGTCACCGGACATTCTGTACATTATGTATTGTATAATAAATTTACACCCTGACAACTTCTGTTACGCGATAGGGACGCCCTCCCTCACACGCCAAGTTATAGTGATACGTCTATATGTATCAACATTCAAAATGATTCACCTAGTCTATATATAGTCAATGTTCGTGTTAACTACGAGTATTAGATATAATAAAAGAAATCATATTAATTGAATCAATATACAGGGTGTCTCTTAGGTAGTAAGAAAAACTTTGGTTGACTGTTCTCCATTTAATTTTGAATAGAAAATACTCTTTAAACATTGGGTGAAATGTCAACAATTACAGATATAAGCGACATCAATGTTTGCCTTTGGACGTTGGACTGTCACTATCGTACGTAATATGGAATATTTAAAATTCATTCGGTTTAATATAAGTCGAATAAAATGTATAATGGTCTTGAGCGGACGGAGGTCTATCCGCTCGAGTAATTTAAACATGTTCAGGGCGTGGGCATAAATGCCGATGAGTTGAGCAAGCGCCTAGTGTGGCGGCCTTGCAGTGTTCCACCCCCGGATTCCCTGCTGGATTGTCAGAGCAGATCCTCCGTAGGCTTACTATCATCTCGATGCTACTGGTGTAGTCGCAGTTTCCTCTGGTGGATATCCGGGCCAGATCCCCTGCGAGCTACGTTTTCAATACGCCAGTAAGCAAACGGCAAAGGCTCGGACACAAGATCACCACGATCTCCGTATGACATCTGAATAATATAGTTCCCAGAACATGCCAAAACATATGTATTCTGAAACATTTGAATATTTCTAATAATATTCTATTAGTGTATCACGAACTAGTGTCACCATCTCTTAGTATAATTATGCTAGAATCCTTAGGATACTTGAAGTAATAAAGATCACCTTTCGTGTATGTATTGTAACTATGGATGGCGCCATCTCTGGGACTTTGACGCTAGTTCCTTAGCTGTCAATAAAAGAGAAATGATCTGCCCATTGGCGCCATCTATGGAATTATTTCGATATACAAAAATATGTTGGCATTACAAATGACAAAAACCTCACAAAATATACTTTATTTGACTTGTATCAAAGCAAATAAATTTTTAATATTCTATACAAGTTACTTTAGTGACAGTCCAACATTACAAACATCGATATCGCTTACCTAAGTAACTGTTGACATTTCACCCAGAGTGTGAAGAATATCTAGTATATAAATCATGTCCCTGATTTATTTAATGGCTCTGCGTACGTTCCTCTGGTGGTCCACTAAGCAAAGCGCAATAACAATTTACAATGCGGCGTGTGATAAACTTACCTGTATTTGTCCTGCACTTTCTGTTTGATATCAGCTAAGTTTTCAGACGTTATATCTCTCTCGAGGTATTCAGACAGGGTCTCCGTGGCGCTCTCCAAGTCGCGCTGGTTGTCTTCGAAGATCACCGACTGGTTGTTCTTTCTCAGGTAGTAGGCGAACACGTACGTGTACATCAGGGTCTGTCTGCACTGGCACAGGATGTCTACAGCTTTCTTCAAGAATTGCACCTGGAATATATTTTTTATCAAATAAGTAAATTAAGACAAAGACCGTCGACTGATAATAATTACTCATAAACTAGTTTTAGCACACAACAAAAATATACATAGAAGCTCGCATAATAATTTCCCTTTCATATGAACATCCCACCAAATACATTTAGATTCTTCAGTCCTAAAAAAGTCCCATAAAAATTGCATATTTTTTTAATTTTAATTATATGTTTTCCGTTTATTCATGTTTCCCACCTAAAATATCTATTACAGAACTCAACGTCTTGCTGGCGATCCATTCCACAACTAGCCGCCCTTATTGCCACGGTCCGCCGCCATACTGCAACCAGCCGCTGCCTTCCTCTCCACTGACTGCAATCCGCATCCACCGCCGCTCCCACTATGGCCGTTCCATCACAGCCGCTTTGCTGCCTCCACCACCACTGTTCTTGCGGCCGTCGCCGCTGGTCCTCTCGCTACCGCTGTACCTGTCACCGCCGCTGTCTCTACTGCAACCAGCTACCACCATCACAACCGCCACAGTTCTCGCGGCCATCGCTCATGCTGCTGACGCCGTACCTGCCACAGCGCCGCTCTACCGCAGCCAAACTTATTAAAAGTGAACTTATTAAGCGAGTTTCACTGTAATTAATTTGAGAAGCCTAAGAATTATATACACATCCTTTTCTATCATAACTTTTCACTCTGGAAATATTTTTGTAAAAAATGACACACATGAATGTTTACTTGGTTTCAAATAACCTCGAATTTCAAACTTGGAAAGTGAACGTCCAGCCTTGATTCGAAATTTAATTAACAAAAAAATTATTTGAACTATGCAAATCCCCGTTAATTCGAAATTCATGGTACCAAAAAAAAATTGTTGCGCAAATCTGACTGATTCAATCAAATTAGTGAATTCAGAATTCGCGAAACTATTGAGAAATCTGTAAACAAAAGAGATAATTTGATAAAAATATATATTTTCGCATAATCAGAGAAAACCATTGAATACATAAGTTCTCATCTAAAATAAATGCTATATGTATTATTAAGAAAAAATAGTGCCAACCATCCACGCAGATCGAGGTCAGAACTTCTAGTCCCAACCTATTTCACAATAACTGATGAGTGATGTATTTTGACAATTACTGATGTGCGGGGGCTGTTATTATTGATTGATGATAAATTATTGATCGATTTAAAAATTACCAAATTAACATCCGGCAGCACCATGTAGTATCAATCTACAGTAAAACCTCGTTAATTCGATATTCAAGGGACCCAAAAAATAGCATTTCGAATTACGCAGAACCCCGTTAATTCGAAATTCAAGGTACAAAAAAAAAAAATCGCAATACAGTAAAACCACGTTGTTGCAAACTCCAAGGGACCGAAAAATATAAATTTCGTTATAACGAATTCCCACATATAGCGAATTTTTTTTCCTAATGTGTATATTGTGCACCATAGCAAAAAAAAAAGTACCGCGGCATTAAAAGATATCGAAAATGGTTTTGAATACGTCCCCATTGTCGGTATATAGGGATGCTATGTAATAAGACATTCAGCAAACAAAGGAAGTTACGAGTATTTAAAACTAATGTCCCTGAGAAACCTGACACTATTTTTCTAAAATTAATAGTCACATAAATTACATAGGTACGTATGCCGTAAAACGTGTGCAGTAAAACATCGATTTCTTAAAATTATATAATTTATTTTCTCTTGTTTAGTGTTGTATTTAATTAACTCAGTTATTTGACTCAAAATAAGAATCTCGGATGATAATATTGGTGACAGAAAATGCCGCAAACGCCGCGCCGGTAGTTATGGCCCTCGAAAATGCCGTGCACAATGTAATCAATGTAAATATTCAAGTATAATATGAAAAGTGATAAAAGTTGATGGTAATAGAGAAAATGAAAAACTTTGATAATATTGCGCGTAATAAATGATCGTAGAGGCGTTCACAGAAAAACGTCCGTACACATGCGCGCGACTTTGTACCCTGCGACGCGGCGGCTTGCGGGGTTATTCCCCACCGCGTGTTTGCGCGAAAAACAATCTGCGTAATATTATTATTTTGTGTGAAAAAACTTTTTTTTTCATTAGGTATTGGGATATTTAGATTTAAGTAGATACAATCTGTATGAAAAATTTGATGTAATATTTTTAAGTGTGCCTCATTCTAACCTTTTTTGACAATGGGCAATAAAACTATTGTCCCAACTAGAGTTCATGGGGATTATGGCAAAATGCTTTATAGGGGCCCATTAAAATCCCAAGAAGAAATTTTAAAGAATTTAAAAACATAAAAAATACAAAAATTGGGTGGATAGATTTATTGCCTTTTACGGCCTTCCTGCAGGCCGTAAAACTATCCTGCTGCTTTATCCCTTATCCTTATCTGCTGGATGACATCTTGATAAAAAAATCGTTATATATTTATGTAAATGTATGGATGTTTTTTCGTACTGAAGTAAAATTATTTCCTTATACATATTAACGAAATTTTGCTATATAAATACATTTTTGTATGAAAAATTTATAGTGGGGGATTAATTTTGAAAAAAAATTCAATATACAGTCGAACTCGGTTATAATGAACGCGACGGGACCAACTAAATTTGCTCCTTATAGCCGGGACTCCGTATATCCGGGATTCACTTTTTTCACAATTTTTTTGACTGTGTGATGTTGTTGTCAAGAGCAGCTAAATAAACATCCTCATCTTTCCAGAGCGATGAAACTGTAGAAGACGATTGTGAAAACTTTTTATAGACTTTTTGACGCTGATAATTTAGACTTTTTCGCGAACCTAGAGATACTTTTGTTTGTTAGTGAACATTTTTCGGATAGAACAACTCGCGTTTAACTGATTAGGCTTTTAAATGCTAATACAGTAAACTGCATAAAATAAACCGTCACCATAAACATTTTGGAAACCCCCAATAATCGGAGTTATATGACCAGTATCGACCTTCAGTAAACTATTGCTTGCTTGCGCACGTGGGGATTTTCGGACACAAGTTTGTGTACATCATAAAATGAACCCTAATTAAGTGCGAGCGGCTTTAAAAGCAAAGTGAAAAAGTTCATTGTTACGAGTACGTATTTGTCTTTCTTTCTGTAACCCAAGCAAATATCTTTGCAGAGTTTCTAAAATTTGCTCCGTATATCCGGGAATCGCGCTCCTTATAGCCGAGTACGATTGTATGGGAATATGCGCAAATCAAAATGAATTCACAGTTTTTCTCATTATAGCCGGGATCTCCTTATATCCGAGCTCGTTATAACCGAGTTCGACTGTATGACTTTTTCGGTATAACAGGGTCCGTTATAACGAGGTTCTACTGTACAATTGCGAAATTTGCCAAAAATCGTAAAACTCCTGAAAAATGTCATTAATTTACAGAAAAAGTCTGTATTCTTCAAGAAATCATTTTGAAAATGCAATATTTATTATACTAATACGAAGACCACAACATTTATATTACTAAAGTATATTATATTTGTTGTTCTCACTTGTGAAAAAATCGAAATATTTTTTCAATTCAGTCAAATTTAAAAAAAATCGAATTTTGTGAACTAAAAATGTATTGATTTATGCCGCAAGGTACTAAAATTTGCCAAAAATCGTAAAATAACGATTAATTTTGTGAAAAATGTCTGCATTTTTGGATATTTCAAGAAATCATTTTGATAACGCAATATTTAATATGCTAATACAAAGACCGAAACATTTATACTACAAAGTATCCGAACTTGACATATTTGTTGTTCTCACTTGCGAAAAAATCGAAATATTTTTTCGGTTTTGTCAAATTTAAAAAAAAAATCGAATAAATAAAATGTATTAATTTATGGCGCAAGGGGCTAAAAATTATTTCGAATTACGAATTATCGGTGTTAATCTACTATGAAATTAGCATTTTGGGACTTAGGTTTTAAAAATTTCGAATTATGGCGAATTTCAAATTATCGGGGTTCAAATTAATGGGGTTTTACTGTATTTGACAATTGTTAGTGAGCGGCAGCGGTGGAGACCGAGAAATAAAGCGCAGGCTAGGCGCAATGTGTGCTGCGGTATACAGATACTTCACAAGGGCTGCGCAGAAAAAAATCATGCGCGCTATCAATTTTGTATAAATTTATAAAAATTCGAATTACGTGACGTAAGATGTATTGATTCGTGACATAGGGTCTAAAAATTATCTCGAACTACGTGTCTTGGTGTTTTAAAAAATTAAAATTATGCAAAAATTAATGTTGAACGCTAAAACAACCTACGTACACTCTTTTTACCCCCAGGAAATTATGAAAAATTATTTAAAGTGAACTCAAAATGAATGATGCCGAGTGCAGACCCAATGTGTGAATTTACCTCGATCCAGCTCATGTTGTGCTGCTGCATTTCCTCCATCTTCTCTTTGACAGACGCGTACAGCTTAGACTCAAACCTGAGACTCTGCATATGATTCATGTATCGATTGCAGTAGAACAAGTAGCGCTGGAGGGCGGAGCGTGACCGCTCCTGGGCATCGCGGGCAGCTTTTGCTTCATCCTCATCGTATCTAGAATGACATTTTTACTGTTTATTTAAAACATAATAATAATATACTTTGACGTCATTGGGGCCACGAGCACTCTGGGATGCGGTTCCGAATGATCTGAACCGATGCTTAATGTTTTTCGTTTCATGAAATTTTAGTTAAGAGCAAAAATTTTGTAAAGTGGCAATGGGGTGAAGTTTACACAAACCTAGCATTATGTACACATGAGTCGTGGAGTTACAAAATCTGCTCTGGGGGAATTTAAAAAAAATGAGGTTAGAGTCATATATTGGAGTTCATAAAAATCTATCGAATAATACTACATTGGGTCAAAAATCCCGCTCCATTGCTTTGAAATATACAAACAAATATTTAAATGAGTTGTGAAATTAACTCCTAATAACATGTGTGTATCAAAAACCTCTCTGAAAGAACTGAAGTGCGTAGATGAGAAACTGTCAAAATTCTCTCCATTCATAGAAGAGTGTAACATAACGCACTCTGTTTCAAGATGACTTGCAAAATCTTTTACGTATATATTTTTATAATGCTTTATTTAAATAATATGATGTTCTTTTGAAAATTATGGCAATTATGAAAAAAAAAATTTTAAAATATATATACCTACATATTGAAAGAGGCGAAAAAGAATTGTGCACTTCTGTCATATGACACAACAACACTATCGAAGATTCCAGAAGAGCCTAGCGTAATCTATGGCTTTCGGGAAGCATTGAGAAACATCTATAAAAGCCTGGAAGCCACGAGGAAGTTCTCCTAAATACTAGGATATGCCTAGAAGGTTCGATATTAGCATTAGGCAGATATAAATAGGACCGTGCGCGGGACTAACGTTGTTCTTTTTAGCGCGCTTGACAGCGTTAACAGAAGCGAAGGCAGCCATGAGCTGCGGAGGCCAATAATTTGATAGAATTATCTGGAAAGTTCTTACGTAGCGAAATAAACTGAATCGAATAATACGTGTAGAAATTTGATGGAATCTTTTAGTAAATAAAGTATTAAAGCGATTATAAAGTGTCAATTTACAAATGATAAATTACGAAACAGTTCAATTTAAAATAATAATGTTAAGTTAAACAGTGTTGAGTAATTAGTAGTTTGATTAATTAATTAACCAGTAATTAATAACTGTTATTAAATTCCAGCGTTTTCATTAATTCCTCCCGCAGCCACAACACGTGACAAATATATAAAATGTTTCATAAACTTATTATATGAATAAAAGTATTAAGATTCTTTATGGCATGGTGTAGAACAAAATTTTTTTTTCATGATTTACTTACTCATTTTATTCATAAGCAATAAATGATCCAGAGTGGGTTTTGTAACTCTACAGCTCATATATAAGTTATCCAAAGTTATTTTTAATATTAAGCGCAATAAAACGGGGTACACGGATTGAGTAGCCCGGCCACATCGATGATAGCATTATGAGTGGGCTTACCTATTGCAGTTGTACCACGAGCTGCCGTGGGGCTCCCACGGCCCTAGACAGACCCAGCAGAAGTCAGCCTTGCAGTTCTGATTCTTGCAGACCATGTGGTTACAGCCGCCATCTTTTTCTATCGTCACGTTACACTTTGGGCACTCCTTTGTGTTGGCCGCAATCCAATTTGATGTTTCCGAGTCGTCGTCACATTTCTATAATAATTTTAAAAAATGATGCCTTTATCTTAAATAAATTATATACAAATGTATACTTTGAAACAATCAAACTGTTCTGGTTAGAGTTTTCTGGGATTCGTTGTTCATGTTGGCCGATGCCTCCATGAAAACCTGAGAATTTTTTTTTAGTTGTTTTTTTATAGTTGATTGATTTTAATAATAATTCCCTCCGCATCTGCATACCTTTATCCACTTCTTGAGCAAGTGACACTTGACGGGATCGTGCCAGTTCTCCCCGCACGAGAAGCAGAAGGAATGACCGCACTTGCACTTGACGGGCTGCTGCTCCACGTACTGGACCTTGATAGCGTTGTTGCAGTCAGGGGACGGACACCAGCGAAGGAGGCGATTACACTAAAAAAAACAAATCAATTAACAAGTTCAATCGAGACAAAACTCTTTACTTCTTGAACATTTCACTGGCATTTCGTTTAGAATAACTAATTTTAAAAATAATCCAGATATAAAAACGGACTGGAGCCCTAGAGCTATCTAGCAGGGTAGCTCGATTTTGAATGCAGAAAAGCTGTACATTTTAAGATGATTACCCTCTATAACCAATGTTTCACGGAAATAAGAAACCTGATGAACTAATACAGCAGAACCCCAGTAATTCAAAATTCAAGGGACCCAAAAAAAATATAACTTAAATTATACTGATTTATGGCGCAATGCGCAAAATTATTTTAAAATCGAATTATCAGGGTCAATAAAGAATGAAATTAACATTTTTGGGACATGTGTCTAATTCAATATTTTTCAACAATGGCGAATTTCGAATTATCGGGGTTTTACCATAGTGCTAACAGCCCAGCTAAGGTACAAGTGCCGGCATGTTAAATTTATTTTGGTTTAGAACTATGTAAATAAGTGTATAAGTGGGGGAGAAATCATAAACAGAAGCATATTTAAGACACATTACACTGTGCCTTGATTAAATAGCTAAATCAGGAATTCTGAATGACTTTTAATTTTTTTGTATTCATTTTGAATTCCATTATTTCAATATACTGAAGTTCAAAAGTTGGCAACCATGTTAAAAGGATTAAAAAGACCACGCAATTTTTATTTATTTTTAACAGTAACTTTTAAAACTTTATTAAAGTGTAGACTCACTTCTACAAAGCTATTAGTGATGAGATGCTGGTATTTGAGCTTAACTTTGGAGTCTCGAACGAGCCGCATGACGCTGGCATCATCAACTAGAATATCACAGGCGTGTGCTGCACAGGCTATCGTCTGACCCTGAAAACATGAACGTACACTAAGCATGGTTGTATTGTATGATAGCTGGTAAATTGAATGCTCTGAACTTCACTTGAAAATATGTTGCCATTATTAAAAAATTTCCAGGGTGAGTTAAACAGCAGCATTAATTCTAATCGCAGAAATGTCAGAAATCAATTGAAAGTATTCTGAAGACTTCGAATTAAGGAAAACAAATGTATTTAAAATCAAAGAATGAATTTTTATAACAATCGTATTTGAAGGTATTTAAGTCTTTTTGTCTAGTGGTAATAAAATAACACTCGCTAGTTCGACTCTTTTCCTAGAAGATCATCAAGTTAGGCCCGGTTGTTTCAAGTTCGATCAAAGTAAGCGGTCGATGAAAGCATAGATTTTTACGAAAACGGATCTTCTGATTGGTGGAGAACGTAAAAATCTATGCTTTAAAAGAACGCTTACTTTAATCCAACTTGAAACAACCGGGCCTTAGTCCTGCTGTTTATAAAACAAGCTTTGATTAATCAGATGAATTTGAAAAATAGTAAGAAATTTAATGTAACATGAATTCTTATTTTTAAATTTATTTATAAAAAGTGTATCAGTTCACCGGACACTGGCATAACGAATGATTTTAATTTTAATTACTGATGCGCAATTGGCACCAACTTTAGCAAAAAATCAATCAATCAATTTTTATAATAAGACTTAATTTGAGGCAAGTATCAAAATACGTACAAGCATATTAAAAAAAAACATGATTCGTCCACACTCTGTTACAAATATACATAGCGTGCTTATAATCACAAATACCTCAATATATTTTGTTTTCTGGCAAACGACATTCTGGATATCACACTGTTTTGGTGAGTGTCCCAATAAATTTTCATTCATTTTATTACATAACATTTTTTTGTCCATAAGTGGTTCGCGCTCTTGGGAAGAGAATAAAATAAAAATACTTTGCAAACATTTAAAAAATAATCTTTTTGTAAACAAAGAAAACGACTAATTTTATTCTTTTAGACCTGAAATTATTGCATTCACGTTAATTGAGCGAAGTGGCCACTAACTATATTGGTCTTAAAGTAGTGATGCAACGAATACGAATATTCGTAGGTATTCGCTGAATAGTAGATATTTACCGAATATTCGTAATCGCCTAATATTAAAAATGAACTTTTTATAACTGAACGCAATGCAAATTACGGTTAGGCTGTGCACCGTGTATCCGAATACACCTACGCACTCCATTATCGGGGATTCCCCTAACATTGAATGAATGTATTTATTGAGTTCTCAAGTTGTCAATAGTTACTTGTTTCACAGCATAACACGAGTTCTTTCATTTAGTTTCTTTGGGTTATCAATAAGGTTAGGTGCTCATTTCATGTAGTTTTTGTTTTGTGATACGTATTGTTCGTTCCATTTAATTTCCATTGTGTGTAAAAGAGTTAACTCTTATAAAATAATTTCAATTTAAATCTTTGATATTTGGAAACATTTCGATAAGAAATCTGGTAAGTTAAATTCACATATAATTTTATTTGTTTGTTTTTGTTATAAAGATATCGGTTTGTGTACATGACTTGTTAGTGAATTCGTCCCAAAACAAAGTCGGTCCATTGAGACGAGTTTATTTTGTTTTGTTCGGGGACTCGCTCTAAAATATCTAAAAACAACCCAATATCTCACCTTCTGCTGATTCATTGCTTTTCTGGCTTTGAGATATATATTTCCCTAAGCTGAAAAAATGACCCAGAAGTATTTTTCATTATTAAAGCCGTCTACTGTCGCCTCAGAAAGATTATTTTCGACCACTGGGAATGTACAAACGGATAAAAGAAATCGCCTAACACCTGAGAAGTTATAAATGTTGTTCTTTTTGAACAAAAATTTGCCGGTGGTAAATTTTAATTATTAAATCTATTAGTGAAAAAAAAAACAGCGGTGTGTTATTTATTATCTTGTTGAATTATTCGTACTCGCCGAAGAGAAGTTTTGATATTCGTATTTGTATTCGTGAAAGTAGTATTCGTTGCATCACTATCTTAAGGTACTCAAGATGCGAGAAAATGAGTTCTGACATACAATAATTTTTGTACGATAATACTCACCAGGCCTTCTTCCATGATTTTAGTAGTTAAATATTCTCCCCAACAAAGCGTACAGAATCTGTGACCACACTCCAAGCCCGTCATCATCTGCAAGGATAACAGGGGATTAAAAAACATTGTACGCACAATACCACAGAACACAAGCTATTTATACAATTATAATTTCATTTGAGTTGTGTTGAAATAATAACCAATATCTTTACAAACATTATTGACAAATTGAGCAGTCAATGTAAAAAAATGTTAACTCCATTGTGATAGTACAATCAGTATTTCATTATTTCAGAAAAAACACATTAGTAATTTATCGCTTTTTGTTCAGACACTCCTCATTTATCATGATAAAATAAAAATAAAACATTGAATATACTGTTAAGAAATAAAATTAATCTTTCAATTTTTATACCGTCAACAATGAAATTAGCATGGCAATAATTTTCTTAACGCATAAGCTCGATGAAAACACGCGCAGATGCATAATTAAGAATGCGCCATTGTTTTACATCAATAAATATGGAAGAGTCGCCTCACTAGAACGTTTGACCTTTTCATAACCGCCTCCACGAGCCCGCTTAATATGGGAGAGAATCTTGATGTATTACACAAAACTGAATCTTCTAAAGTTAATTAGCCTTAAAGTAACTTAATTTACATTTCGCTGTTGCAATGCATGATACGAAGAAAAAATTATAAAAACTTCCAATTTGGATAAAATAAATTCTGAATTTTATTATTTACTTAACTTCATCATCAATATTCAGTTCTCAGTCTTACATTGCGTTATTATTACGTACATAATAATTACGCAATGTATTTCCAAGTTTAAAAAAAAACGATGGGACATTCTCCCCGCATTATTCAGTGCCAGAGACTTGCACAGAGCATGTTCAAGGTTCAGCCAAATATTAAACAAGCTCCCATCGAACCTTCGTGCCGGGATGTCTTGAAATAATTTATTTATCCAAATATATTGAAATAATTTATTTATCCAAATACTTTGCGCAATGGTGTGATTTTAACCTGACATACGATGACGGGGGAGTGACTTTTCAATGAAAAACTTATTTAATGTTAAAAAATGTATTTCATTTTTCAACATATCCCTTGCAATTCTACATACTTAGTCCAGAGAGTTGACAATTTTTTCAAACCATTCGGAAACTCTTCAAAACTGGCATTTGTTTCGGCTGTCACCTCTTCATTTGTACCGAACTTCATTCCACCGAACATTTTTTTTTAAATTTGGAAACAGGAAGAAATCATTAGGAGTCACATCAGGTTAATATGGTGGATGAGGCAGCAATTTGTGATTCGATTTGACTAATTCAGCAGTTGTAACAGCAGACAAATGAAAAGATGCATTGTCGTGTATAACACTTTTTTCTTGTGTAAATGCGGTCATTTTTTCTTCAGTTCGGCTTCGTTCTTCCCCCTTTTAAATAGTTAAAAAAGATTATATCTTTGGAATCCCAAAGAATTGTGGCCATAACCTTATTGGTCGAAATAACGGTTTTTGTCTTCTTTGGAGCACTCTCATCGGGAGAAGTCCATTGTTTAGATTGTGTTTTTGCTTCTAGAGTATAACGATCCACCCTTGATATCCAAGTATCACCTACTGTGACTTAAAGATGAAAAGATCACATTATATTACTAGAATGCTGCAACTATGGTGGCATTCAAGTAATACGACAAACCATGCTCGCATTTGATCAGCAGCAAAACCCAACCAGCAGATAGCTTCAGCATAATATTTAAATGTTCATGCAAAATTCTGAGTACCCGCTCGGTTGAGACATTAACTGCATGAGCTATCTCACGCACTTTCAATCGGCCATCACTAATTAAGTGGATTTTATTCATCATTTCAGGAGTAGTTATGGTAAATGACAGCCACGAGCGTTCAGCATTATCCGTGTTCATATGATAAGTTTTGAAAGCAGTTAACCACTTACAAATCATTCCATACGGTGGACTAAATTCACCATAATATTTACCAAACTTTTCCTCACTTTCTTTAATGGTTTTTCCACTGCGTCACATAAAAATAATCGTCAGGGATAGTGCAAATATACGTAACTAGCATTGGATAACTCTGTAATGTAGCCAATTTGAGATTTCGCTGTAGTGCACGTAAGAATCTGGATTAGTAGCCACCTTTTTAACGCCTTTTGCGATCGACCAGTACATAAAACGCATGAACTAATACTCTGTGAAAAAATGAGACCAGTAGCCATTGAAATAAGAAAATTTCAACGTTTTAACCTTCTCCTATGAAACTGGGTCTAGTGTAGATACGCGCTATTTACCTACGGCATACACGCGGATTTGCACTATCCCGATGTAATGTTTCTTCAAAATTCAAAATTCTTTTTAACCTTAAATTCTTATTTATCATATTTACATAACAATGAAAATAGTTTTTTTAAACGAGTGCACAACATAAACTACCTGACAGATCTGCGTGGAAAGTCGACAGTAGGCTTTAAAAACATGATGGAAACCAGAAATATAATCACCGTGGAAAAAGTGTTGCCAACAGAGTCGGAAAGTTACCCTCCCGTCAAACTGGCCTCGTAATTAATAATAGTAAATAAATAAGTATGAGAAGTAAACTTTACCGCTGATGGCAGAACCATGAAGCAGATTTCACATTCCTCCGTACCCGAGGCTGAGGTTCGTCTCGGCAACTGAAATGCACGAGACTAAATCAAAATAATCTTTTAATTAAATAAAACAAAAATATCAGAAAATTATAATATATTTAAAGTTTTTTGTTGACTTTTATAATAGCCTAATTATACTGACAAACTCGCAGAGTATAAAATTGTACAGATATGAACTAAATCCCCTTTTTAGACAAGGTGATTGGGTCACGGCAGAAGTATGTCCCCTCTAGTGTATATTTAAGACACATTTAAAATGAGTATTTATTCTGCATAATTAAATCCCCTAGTAAACAAAACATATTATTACAAGAAAATTTTTTTCTTCAACTTTTATAATGTCATTCCAAGTAAAAATATATTTTCAAGTAAAAATGTATTTTTGTAATAAAGCGCAACTTACTTACTAAGCCATTATATTTTTTAAGAGTATTTAGTTGGACCTTTTCATAAATGTTTCAAAATTTACAAGCTCGAAGAGTTTTTTTAAACAAGTCAATCGTATTGAAACCTGCTGTGGAACAATACCACGTACCAAGAAATTTACGTTAGTTCATGACTATATATTTTGTCTGTGCATGTACTGCATTATGATTATGGAATAAGATTATAAAAATTAAAAAATTATTTCCTTTTGGCAATTTTGTGTGGATGCAATGAATATTCTTTATAGCAAGACATTTTTCTGTTTGATAGATACAACTAATCATATGTTATATTTAAGATTTTCACGGGTAAAAGATAACAAATTATTTTCTGGGGGAACCCGCATCAAATAGTCCCGACAAGGACTTTTACACTCCCCACGTTTCGAAAAGATAACACTATTTACTCTCAAGGGTCTTCTATCTTGAATCCTGCCCAAAACCAAAAAAAAACCAAAACGGACGAGTAAACCCGACTGTTCGGGGCAAGAGCCAGGATGCGTTTAAAATCTTAATAGGTGCTTTAAATTAGTGATTTATTTGTTTAATTTCACAAAGTCGGTTATTAAACAAATAAATCAATAATTTTCAGCTCGGATATATAGTTTACAATCAACATTAATTAAAATTTTATATATATAACCTGCTAATGTTATTCCTTGGTTGAAATAAAGGACAAATGCTTTTAATAGCACTATTTTATATATTTTAAAACAGCAATCTATTATATTTTGTTTGAATGTTTTGATCATTTAATGAGTCACAAAATAGTATGAATACACTTTTAATAAATATATAATATGATATATTATATAATATTAAGAAAGTAAAGTTAATTACACTGATGTATGATGCACTAGAAATGATATAATAGTGGTAATTGAAACAATATAAAAGTATAGAAGTTTCAACTATAACCAAAGTTGACCTGTGACAGAAAATTGTTGTAAATAGTGATATATGTACATAATTATAAAACTAAAAATAGGAATAGAATAAGATTACCGTACAAAAAAAAGTTTATACACAAAATCGTTTAACATAAAGAGGATTAAAAACGTATGATGAGATGCCGGAAAATAAGCTGAATGAATTTAAAAATGAATGCTACAATTTTTGTAAAAGCAGTATAGTATTGTAGATTATAGGATGTGTATTGTAGATTATAGGATGTATATTACAGATTGTAAAAGTATTGATGTTTTATGGATTATGAGATGTAAATGTAAATATGTACTAATCATTAGATTTATTAATGATAGAATATGGATAATGTAGTAAAAAAAGAACAATTACTGTGAATTATTAGTTAATACACAAATTTAATATTAACTAACTTAGAAAATAATTTTAATAAGTTGTATTACATTTTGTGCAAGATTAATATCTACCTTTGGCCTTGAGATGACAGCTTTCCTAAAAGGGTTGATTACTCTAGCCTCGGAGAAGAGTTGCTCCTGATCACCGTCGTAGAACCTCTCCATTAATTTCTCCTTGTCCCATTTAAAATGATTTAATAATATACGAGTTGTTGTGGCTGGTATCTGCAAGATGAATAACAGTTTCAAATTAAAACAAATCCACAAAATTCAAATTAAAACAAATCCACAAAAAGAGACAAAAAATAATATGACCAAATTATTTTATTTTAAAATTTTTTTTTAAATATTTTTGAAAGGTTATCATCATCAGCGTGTAGTGACAAAAAAAAATTGGAAAGGAGAAATCTTGCATAAATCCAATATTTCAGGGTGGATGATATCACCACTACAGCTAGACAGCATTCAAAAGAATGTGCGCAAAAATATGTGTTTTGTTACGATGCAAAAAATGAACACAAAATAAGTTTTTCTAGTAAGTAAGTAACCTTTTTTAAACTAAAAAAATATATATTTGTTTGGAATATCATATTGAGGCATCTAATACAGGCTTGCCAGGCAACTTTCCCCCGCTTTCTTCTTACAAGACAAAGCTAGGGAATGGTCTTTTGATTGTGGTCGACCTATAGTAATGTCAATATATATTAGACAAAAGCTATCTTAGGAATAATTCCTCAGCCACAGACGATTTTGCAAAATTTTCAATGATATTATTGTGCGACGCAAAGACGTAAATAAAACAGAAGCACATAATTTGAAAATAAAATGTAGCCAACATAGAAAGCAAACTTGGATAATCCCCGAGTACGGAAATTTTGCAAATAATAGATAACAGATAACTACGTCACTTGATGTACTATTCTATTATTTGTATAAGTATTGCATAGGAATTAAATGTTGTACCAGTGACCTTTATTTTTACTTTAAAAAATAAAGGTGCGTACACGGAGTATGCGTCACACCAATATTCATTTTATTTTCACTCAGCTCAACGCCTGCGCTATATGAAAAATAGGACTAACTGCTGGTCCGGAATGAGGCTCGAATGCGCAACCACTGGATCACTAGACCAGCAAGCACATCAAAAAAGGCTTTGTAAGCGTGGCCTTCCTTTTCAGATTTTCTGCTTTGGAGTTCCGGTATTAATATATGTCGTACCTCATATTCTCTATGTTATCTCCAGAATAAATGAGCATTAACTGTTTGAAGTTTTTCTGTTTAACTTTGTGGAAATTCAATATTACATTTTTTAAATATTACGAATTGAAAAAACACTGTTTTATTCTACTGCATATTTTATTTAACATTTTCAAGAGACAATCTCTCAGTATCAATAACGGATTTCAACTAAAATTAAGGCTAAATCCAAGATAATGGTCCCATTGCATATACAACGAAAATGATTATTTCACTATGTTATTGAATGTGCTAATAACAAAATGAAAGATAATTTACGTTTAAAAAGTAAGTATTAAATAAGATATTACACTTTAAAGTTTCGAAAAATGCACTGCATATTTTGACATTTCATAGGCAATATATGAGGTTAGGTTAGGTTATTAGGTTTGGTTAGGTTAGGTTATTAGGTTTGGTTTGTTTAATTTAGATTACGATTATTTTAATTAGATTAAATTAACAGGACATTAAATTATATAGTGAAATACTTATTTTCATTATATGAACAACGGGACCATATTCTTGGATTATTCCAAAATTAAAACAGTTACTGACAGTAAAAATAAGAGCCAGTTGTTTGATCAGGAATAACGGATTTCAACTAAAATTAAAACAGTTACTGACAGTAATAATAAGAGCCAGTTGTTAAGAAAAAAACATAGATTTTTGTTTTTCCACCAATCAAAACACCCGTTTTAGTAAAAATCTATGCATTTTGCTTAACTATTACTCTAACTACAGATCAAATAACCGGCAGTGTGGAGGTGGAGTTAGAATGGATAGGAGTGGGGATGTAACGGGTTATATAAATATATTTTTTTTTTTAATTTGAATGTTTATTATGTTTTTATTATTTATCTTAGTATTTATAGTATGTATTTATAAGTTCTCTAATATGTCCAACCTTCGTCCTTTAGTGTAACTATGTAAAAGTGTTAAATTACTATTATCAAAGGAATGACCTTCCATTTTGGCATGTTCTGCCATTTCTGAATCAATGTTATAAAACTAAATTAAACATACAGTGAAATAAATTAGTGTTCTTTCAATTCATTTCATTTTATTAAATGAAATAATCATTATTATTACTAATATAGCAGACTTTGAGAGCGAGGACAGCGTATCAAATATTATGTGTTTTTATATTATATAACCTAAAATTGACAACTGACAAAAAAGCAATCAAGTGAAGAAATTGCAGGATTATCTTTATTTAAATACTAATTGATCATTTCTGATACAAATCAAACCCCCAGTAAATGTACTAACCAGAGTTGACTATTTTAATTAGTCTAGCGACAAGACTCCATCTCTGTTGAGTTAGTCCTATTTCATAGCACAAAAGCTAAGCTTAGCAGAAAATAATAAGAGTATTCTGTAAACTCATTTTTACATTAAAAAAATCCTTTTCACTTTTACATATAAATCAATTTTCCCGATGCAGAATATTAAAAAACACTTTAATAACACACAAGTCATTTATTATGATTGAGATGAAATCACTGTTTCACGATTTTGCTATTAGATGAATTCATAACAAAATAATGAAGTAATCAGTTGCGCTTCAAGTATTTGTCACAATATAACAAATCATTTTTAATGCAAATTAGTTATACTAAATGGGCAATGGATTATTTATAAATAAACTGTATTTATTCCAAAGATGAGAGATCTTTGATGACATCATCGGATGATGTGAACTGAAGTAATGGCAATAAGCTATTATATTTCGTGTTAGATTGCTCAACTTTTAAAAAACATAATTGAAATGTTGAATAAATTAAAATACATTTTAGAGACATAGGTCCAAAAATGTGTGACTTCAATTTTCTTTTTTGTTATCTTCATGTTCAGTAATAATAAAAAAAACAGGCTTCGTAACAGGTAGCCTATACTGAATGTTGATAAAAATTGTAATATGATATAAAAATTAACACAGAAATAAGCACAGATAAAATATAAAGCAATTTAGCCTACAGGGATTTGGAATGGTATATTAAACAAGTATCTTTAATGATTTTTAATTAAAAATGAAAAGTAGCGACCTTCGACTATAAAGACATAAAATTTGCTTAATTTGTATAATTGGCACAAATATTATATTCTGAAAGCGAAATCGCATCTTTGAACTTGGCAACTATGATTCAGTGAAAATGACACAATTATAAAGATTTGGGTCAGCGAACCCTGCGATGAAAGGGGACCTTTGAGAATGATGCACCTGACGATATTGTGGAATTCCTTTGTACCCGAATGTACTAAATTAGAATAAAGCGGAAAATGGCTCAAGTTGAAATCCATACGAAAATATTTGACACATAGCACTGACCTCAACGACTGTGTTGACTTCCTTAATAGAATTAACCATGTGCTGTACAATTTCCTCCGTCGATAAAACTTCAAAAGGATAATCTTCTATTTCTGTTTGACGTTCCCTTGTATTGTGAGACTCCACTTCCATAGCGAAATCAACATCGTCTCCACTCGATTCGTTTCCCGAGTCGACATCATCCTTTGTTTCATCTTCGGAATCCATTATAAAGTCCTATCTTAAAAATTAACGTGCACAAACTCAAAAAACTTTTAAATATCGAAACAATCAAATTAATTGCACTATGAATTTTCGAAAGGTCAACAATGTAGAAAATAGTGCACCCGCAGGCTGCCAAGTTTTCTCGTTCTCTGACGTATGTGATATTTTTCTCTGTGTGTGGTGTTTCGGTGTATGCGACGTCAGCTTGTGTCTTTGCGCAATGCACCATAAAATAAAAATATGAATGCGATAATGTTTTTTCAAACTCGAACGATTTATTTGTTTAATAGACGTAAATTTCAATTAATTTATCTTATTGTTCTTAAAAAGGTACACCTTTATTAAATTTATTGTTACAGTTTTATAGCCATAAACATCAACATGAGGTTAGAGTTGCCAGTATCAAAAAATCTCGCTACCAATTACCAATATACCAATGCTACTTTTTGTATTAAAAAACATAAAAATATCATTATTTATAATTAAATCTTCCATTTATATATTTTATTAAAACCTAATTATTTTATTGAAATAATTAAAATTTTGTTAAATTTTATTTGTGTTTCATTTTAAATAATTATAATATGTTTTTATCCTCATTACTAAAGGTACTAATTACAATATATTTTTTTTAAATTTGTATAGAAGGATATTATTGCTTATTATTAAATTTTGTGTATAAACAAAAAATAAATACTTTTCAGATTTGTTTTTTTAGGATAAATGTATGTTCTACATAATATTTTACTATAATTTTAAACGTCATATTTACAAATCTTATATTTAAACGATAATCCCATTATTTAAATAACCGTGTATCTTTGAGGACTGCGTGACTTACGAAATATGAAAAACTTATTTCATTAACGTTATTTAAATAACGCATTACCAGATCGAGAATACTTTTTTTAATTGGATTTCTTTCTATTTTATGAATTATAGGTAAAGTTTATTTCAATTAAGAAGAGTTATTTAGATAAGTAATCTCATGCATATCAACTTATCTTATCAACCATTCGTAGTGTAAAATTCGCTTTTATCATTCCAACAGCATTAACAATCAAAGAAATTTTGCCATTTCTATGCTTGGTGATTTTGTTTAAAGAGTCAAGCAAATTCTTATAAATAATTCTTCATTACTACTTCTGTAATTTTTCGTAACTCACACAGCATTTTATTGCTTTTGACTGATATGACTGGTAAGATGCTATGTGTAGTTTGTTCAATATTTGCAGGAAAATATTAATTAAAAGATTATACAATTTAGTAAACTTGGTTTAAAGGTGGCTTTTCTTATATAAATTAATATAATACGCACTAACACATAGTAAATAGTTCCAATAGTACGTTCATCTTTTGAATACTGTGTTTCCAAAATTGACCATTTAACCTTTTACCGTTTTATATATCAATTTTTAAATTGATGTATAAAACGGTAAAAAATTGTTTTAAAGTTTGTAGGTAAAATATTAAGTTTTAGTTTATTCCTAATAAATCAAAAATTTAGATTTTTTAAAAGCTTTCTGTTTTAATAGCATTTAAAATATAATAAAATCATTTAATATAACTAACTACATAGAGTATGCAGTTACATTAAAAGATTTTAAATGTAACTACTTACTCATAAAATGAATATGCCTCTTACAGCAATATTCGGTCGTATTCTGAAAATAGTAATCATTGCTATTTACAACAATACGGCTTTACAATATTAAATAATATCTTGAAAGTTATTATTTAATATTGTATCGTAAATTTTGATGTTATCAAGTTTGGAATTAATGAATTCAACCAATTCACAATTTTTGAATAACTTAACGATTGTTTCCGTTTTAGAGCTTTCTGTTTAACAACATCAAAATTGACGGCGTTACAATGTTATAGAATAACTGTCAAGATACCGAAATAGCAATGATTACTATTTTCAGAACACGGCCGATTGTATTGAAAGTTTCGCTGTGTTGTTTCTGATCGACAAAATTTAGCGAAAAATATGCTAACGACTTGGCAAATTCATCGAATTATGTTAGGTTCACATGAGTTCACACAAACAAAACTCAATTTAAAAGACTTGTTCACGTGCGCAATGTTCTTTCAAACTTCATAATTTTTCATGACCGCGATTTGTTTGACAGAATTCAAAACATTCTAGTTCGTATATTTTAAAAACTTAATAAAATGTTTATTTCGATGCCTGTAGCTACTATCGCATAAATATGAATCAAAATTAGAATATCAATTTAAAATAAATGTGAAAAATATCAAGAACGTTTTTATAGAAACGAAGGAAAAATGAACAATCTTTTAAATTTAACTCTAGATAATTTAATAATGTATAGACACCGTCCGATGAGGTGCAATGGGGTATCTTGCTCGGAGAAGTGTATTAAAATATTCTTATTAAAATCCCATACCTTTTTTTTCAAAGGGTTCTGAAATGAAAAGGGTTCCACTATGAGTAACTTCATATTATTTTCAATAGACACTTATTCAAACTTAAACGTGTTTACATGTATCATACCATCTAACAAATGACAACCAAAAACTTTCTTAAAAACGATCAAAAATCAAAACATTCGTGTACTTTCATATAAACATAATCTGACAGCTGAGAAGATTCAATATTATCTCCAATATTCTAAAATGTATCGATACCTAATGTGTATTATTATGGCGTCGTTAGTTCCATAGTTTTGTCCATTCTCCAGATGAGTTTGACAGACTATAGTAGACATTGACGTATTATAATATAGATACGTTATTCCCATACTAGCCGGCTTTCATATGTAGCAAATATTGCATTGAAAGAGACAACAAATCACATAATCAAGTAATCACGTAAAAATCAGGTAATTTAAAGTCACGGTGACTAAAATAATATACTCATTCTTACAATAGTGCACGATACTCTGTTCCCCTTTTCCCGGGACTTTTTTTTCGGCGTAGTTTTCGTAATCGGCGTTTTGTTTTGGTCCGTTCGATAACGAATGCAAGTAAGGCAATTACCTTACTTTTGAGTTGCCAAGACCTCACGCTTGTAACGTACAGTAGCCGGCAAACATCTTGAAATTCTACGGCGCAGTGGGGGGAAGTTAGCGCATCTACTTTTCCACCAACGAGACCCAAATTTCGTCTTCTGCGCATTCCCCCACTACGCCAAAGAATTTCAAGAAGTTTGCCGGCAACTGTATCTACAGTTTATTATATCATTGATAATAGGTATGTTTCTCTGGTTCAAAAAAATAAATATCTGTGGGTGAAAGGAACAACCGATAAGTCGAAAATGTAGGTTTTCAGAAGAGCCACAACAAAATTTGGGAATTTCGTTTGTTTTCGATTTGTTTTTTGCACAAAAACGTAGACCCAAGTTGACTGATGTCGTTGTTTCTTGCCAAATTTTTCAAATAATTAATCATTTTGTCCTTTTTCAAAAAATTAAAAAATAGACCCTTTTTTTCTTTATTTTCTGACTCATATAATTTTTCCTTGCTAGAAATGTATTTAAAGAACAACTTTACATAACATGAACAACACTGCATAGTAGTTTTTTAATGTGTTTGAGGACCCTATTGGGTCTTTATCCGATACTTATCACTAAATAGGTTATTACATATAAGTATTTAAATTATGCGTTTTGAAGATAATGTTGACGTTCTTTATAATTTCTATATTCTGAAGCCAATTTTAAATAAAATTCTCACAAATATAAAAAAAATCTTGAAATCTATAATATATCTATAATCTAAACACATTTCAATTTAACGACTTTCATGTATTTTCTTTATTTAGATAAGACATTCCAATTGGGAAAACAGTCAAAATTAAATTCAAATCGTGTGAACTATTACGGAATGCGAACAAACACTTAGACCATAGAGTCACAGTCATAGATCTGTAGAGCAGGTACGTCTAGATAGATCAGGGATATATTTAGCTTTTCTATGATCAGGGGTCGCATTATACCATATTATGCGTGCAATTGTGACCCTTATGCAATTTGTTTTGACTTATTTACTGTATACTATATTTAAAAAATATTTTTATGCAGATTTCACCACAATCACTGAAGCTGGTTGTCAAATTGACTCTTTAGTTAGTTGATAACTTTAGCTTTCGATGAGCAGTTTAGTGAGGTTATATTTTATTTTAAAATGTATCAATACATAATATGTGGGGTACCTATAAAAGCAAAGGCAGCAGGCAGCAATATCCAAAAAAATTAAAAAATGTTTTGAATGCAGTCACCACGAAATACTAATTGAAAATGTACTGAATTCTAGATTTCATGCATCTATCCCTTCCAAAATCATGTTTCCTCTAAATTTATAGGCTATGTTTCCTATAAAATCTTGGATTAGGTACATTATAAATTATTATAGTAATCCTCGATGACCGCATTCAATTTTTTTTGACATTGGTGTCTTTGCTTTTATACCCCACATGTTATGCCCCATAAGTTATTTATTGATTTAATATTGTTTAATTAAATATAATTAATATACGGCGTCATCTTGAGCTCCGTATAACATTACAATAACTGCTTTGTGATTTTACTTATTTATTTTGTGTGTAAACATGTATGCAAAATCCGTGTGAAATATATAAATGTTCATTTGAACATAAAATACGAGGAAAATCTCGTAAACCTACCTACATAGAGGGAGATTGTGTACATAATTATAATATTGAAATAAGAATACAGTGATTCGGAGAATAATAGGTACTGTTGAAAAAATCTGACAAACTAATTACTAATTATCATAAAAAGTATGTATTGATAAGTACTCTGCATTCTGAAGTATTTGTTGCAAAGACAGAAAAAAAACAAAACATTTAAAATCGGCCGTATTCTGAAAATAGCAATATTACTATGTATGTACCTTGACAGTAGTTATTCTATAACATTATAATGCCGTCAATTTTGACGTTTTAAGTTTGACAGGTTTAAAATGAATGAATTAAATCAGTCAGAAAGTTATAAAATGTAAACAAACGCAATATTGTGACATTTGTTGAATTGATTTATTTCAAACCTGTCAAACTTAAAACTTCAACATTGACGGCATTACAATGTTATACAATATCTGTCAAGATACCTAAATAGAAATATTGCTATTTTCAGAATACGGCCGAATATATGAAAAAAATGTAAGGTGAAAATGGAACATGGACAGCAAACATAGTAAAAATAAAATTAAAGCAAACACTTTTAATCAAAAGACTTTACTGATCTACTTTTAGAAACGAGAGCTTTTTTCCATTTAGCATTTATGAGTATCAATTGATTTGAAAATAATTTAGCAGTAAAATATTTTATTTTTTATTTTATTTTGCCTATGGTAGGTACCTAACGTATCTAGAATAGTGACGTACTTTGACAATGGCTCTAAAATTAACGGAATTCTTCCGTCATTAAAAAAATATATTATAATGCTTGTTTTGGCATACTTACATAAATTTCGCCTCCTTTCCATTATTAGATATGTTGAAATATAGTTTTTATTCTTCAAAATAAATTTTAGAGATGGTAATTTTAGTTCAGTTGACTGATTTGGCGTTCAACGACTCGTTCAGTCAAGTGAAGTATTCATTTGAATGATTGATTTTCAATAGCAAAAGGTATTTTATTTCTGACAAAGGGGTGGGATTTGAAACGGTATTTTATGTTTATGAACTGCAATCATTCATAAAAAGTGAGTTATTCACTTACCTACCAAATTTTTTTCTTTTGCTTTCAGTTTTCAATAATAGGATTAACTACCAAAGATTTCATCGCTCTTGGGATACAGGATTTGATGGTTTCTACAAATACTCGTTGCTTTAAAAAAATGATTTCCAACTACTGAACTAGAGCTTGACCAACGTAAATAGGCGTGCGGCGACTTTGGAACTAAAACGCCCCCGCCCGCACCCGGCGGTAAGCCCTCGCCCTGTCATTCAGTTCAATCTCGTATTTGCGCGTGAGCTGTGACATCTTGATTTCCAATATACACTGAATTGTGTCCAAAACAGTCTTGCAACACCTTGCAGGTGGTGGAAGAACAATTGCCAATGTAGTTTTAAAATTTTAATCAAATAATGAACCGATATTACCATTTGACAGGACTCTAGATAGAGTGGCCGCCATTACTGGTTTGTTTCTTTAGTGTGCGCCCGACCAAATTTCTATTATAATATCATAAAATATATTTGTCAATGTACCGGACACTCTGTATATTATGAATTGTGTCATAAATTTATACCCTGGCAACTTCTGTTTCGCGACAGGGACGCCCTCCCTCGCACGCCAATTTATACTGGTGGCATTCTAACGAACAGTAGTTTACTGGAGTGAATTATACCTACAATTCGTTCGTTCAGTAAAGTGAACAACCCATCTCTACCGCGTTGGGTTGGCACAGGCTATAATAGTGAACAAAGCGATTTTATAACGAATCAGAATCTGGATGTGTGGCCACGCGCTTAGTATCCGCGTGGGCATTCGGCGGCTGTTCCTGTTAACAATCCTTTATCCTGTACGGTAGGTACTTTACGTGTTGAGTCATGCAGAGTTCTTAGTAGTCTTTTGCCGCACCATCTTTGACTGATGATCGTTTGACCCGGCCTATTTAGCCCATCGTCAGGGCTAAATAGGAAGTGAGACGTAAAAGTATAGAACCGTGCGTAGAAAACTATTAAGGACTAAATCAGTGATGGCAAACCAAAGACACGCGTGTCTAAGACGATACGCCATGGCATCTTAGATGACACTCCAGCCTTCACTGATATCGCTTGCCCAACGTAAATTGGCGGCGGCGACTTTGGAACTAAAACCCGCCACGCTCGCACCCGGCGGTAACCCCTCGCCCTGTCATTCAGCTCAATCTCGTATTTGAGCTGTGACATCTTGATTTCCAATATACACTGAATTATTATGTCCAAAACATCCAAAACAGTCCAGGATGGTGAAAGACAATTGCCAATAAAGTATTAAAGTTTTGCGAAGCTGAAAAAGCAAATAATGGATCGATATTACAGGTTGACAGATAGAGCGGCCGCCATTACTGGTTTGTTTTCTTTAGTGTTGCCCGACCGAATTACTATTAAAGGCTCCGACACCGGTCACCGGACACTCTGTACATTATGTATTGTGTAATAAATTTACACCCTGGCAACTTCTGTTACGCGACAGGGACGCCCTCCCTCGCACGCCATTTTATACTGGTACGTCTATACTCGAGTTGTTTGTGGCCGATGCCTCGTACGCACGCTTCAACATTTACGACCTCTGGCAATCAACCAGTTCAATCTCAAACGTTTGTACACAAGTATAAATGCGTATCCCGGCCCGCCAATTTGGAGCTCAAAAGCTTACCTAAGTAGGTACGACACACCAGCAGAGTTAGATTGGATATTTTCCGAATTTTAACGCGTTGCGCCTAAAAGGTCCTTCATCACTGGACTAGCTGGTTAACACGTGCAGTGCACAAATTGAGTGTTTAAACACATTGTACACCAATTTCCCAATAAAATCGCATTATTAATTCAGTCCCGACGCGACAACCGGTAGCAGAGTATCATAACCATAGACGTATATAAATATAATATCTATGATCAGAGCTATAAAATCTTCACTCTCGACTAGTGTAGGTACCTACATTCAGCATTGCACCAATACCTACGTAGATTGATAAAAAACAATCATATTACATGGCACCCTTTCCTTTATTGTAAAAAATGCCGCACAATATTTTTTTATTAGAAATTAAAACCATTATTACACATTATTATTAACAGTAGGTAGGTACCTGTTGCGATATTTGAAGGACATCTGTTTTTAGATTTTCGAGATTTTGCAATGTTTTTTCAGTTCGGGCGAAGTTCACAGTTCACACCCGATACGCACCCGATCAAATTCAAAAATGGAGTATGCTACGCCGTAACTGAACTAGATACTATCTTAATATTTGTCAATTGTATTTCAGTTGTTCGGACATGTGTTGTTGACATGTATTATAACCCACCATCATAATAGTCGGTGACTAGATGCACTCGCAGTACCTCGCGACGTCTTCCACGCTGTTCCCGTCCCGTATGGCGCTCCAGCTTCCAGCTTCCAGGCTCCAGACGTTCTGGAAGCATCCGCGGGGCAGCGTGCCGCGCTACAATGTTGTTATTGTGAGAAAGTATGGCTGGCGGAGGGAGATGGCGGTAATAGAATGATTGGTCGGTAATTGAACCAAGTACTGACCCCTCGTAAGATCCTTCCAAACCACTTAGCTGCAAGGCGCGGACTGCCGGATTAAGCACTGGCGAGCGCAGATTTATTCTTTTATCGCGAAAGTTTTTAACGCTAAGACCGTTGAAATTTTATGGTAATGAGATTATGATGATAGAATGATGATACCGGTGATTTAATGAGGAAATAGAATAATGATGAGCCAAATACGGCAGAGGGTAGGTGCGGAATCTGAGGGATGGTAATTGCTTTTTTGTTGGTTTTGCAATTGGTATTGCCTATTTGGTGAGAAAACTTATATAGGTACCTATTCATAAGGCTACGAAATATCTTTTATCAATAAACATGTTGAAGGTGGTTTCTTTGAGTTTGCCCAGTCCATATTACAGTATAGTATAGTTGGCTGGAGTGGAACCTTTGTATCTAATGTACTTACTTGCTGGCAAACTTCTTGAAATTTTTTTGCGCAGTGGGGGAATGCGCAGAAGACAAAATTTGGGTCTCTTTGGTGGAATGGTACATGCGCAAACTTCCTCCCACTACGCCGAAAAATTTCAAGATGTTTGCCGGCTACTGTACTACCAGTGGAAATAGTTCAGAGAGTAATTATCAAGTTCATTTCATTTCATTAGTACCTTTTTTATATTATTTTACCACCGTGGATCGATATCTAATATTTATTTTGAAAGAAAGTACATACAGTAAAAATCAAGAGTACAAAAGTATTAAAAAATCTAAAAGTAGATATCATGCGAGATGCCGGAAAAAAATGGAAATAAATGCGAACGATAGCTTTACATTTCTTATCAAAACATTCATATGGATCCACAAAAGAAGTGGCAGGCTGAAATAAAAATAAACAAAAAAAAGAACAAATAGGAATGCAAAGAAGAAACAAGAAAGAACGCAATAAGCTAAAAAGATAAATAAAATCACCTTCATAAGAAACCTCCAATAAGTGAACTTTTCAATATTTCAATGTCCTAAATATTAATCAAAAATTTGCAATACCTGCTTCAAATTCACAAAATGTGCATACATGAGAATGCATTGAGCTGTTTTATTAATAGAGCTGTTTTATTAATAGAGATCAGCTGGAAATATTTTGTTGCCTAAAAGTTTTAATGCTTTTCCCAATGAAATGAAGGAGGAAAATAATTATAGAGATTTCAAAACTAAATTGAAAAATTATCTACAAAAAACAATCAAAATAATGCAATTAATTATGTGTGGTGAGGGATTAAATTACCTCACTTGCCGGAGTTGGGGTTGGTGAGTAGTGTGGGGGTGGTTTACTGCAGAGGGTTTTGGGTCTCCTGAATTTTCTAGGGATTTTCTCGTCGTAGCGCGACAGAGTGTTTATGGTGGGGTTGAAGTGAGTAGAGATGCCTGCGTAGAAGCGTTCGGCGGTTTGTCTGATGAATTCCTTTATGGGAGGAATGCCCGAGTCGTGGTGTAGTTGTGTGATTTTGATCCAACGTGGCGCATCCAGGACTAGCCGGCTAGTTACCCACTCTAGCAATCACTCTGATTGCTAGAGTAGGTAAGTAAAGCGGGCTACTCACACACCTGCCGCAGGGTAATCTAGAGTGTAAAAGTGGGGAAGTTGTGACGTGTATAGGCTATTCACATCACGATATAAGGGTCACCCTCGCTTTTAAACCCTAGACTGCCCCTGCGGCAGGTGTGTGAGGTAACTGAGTACTCTAGTAACTCTACGGTAGACGTAGAGTTACTCCAAGCGGTCAATACAAAGTTATTTTATTAATTAATAATCATGTCCAACCATAATGTTAACGCTATAAACATCAAAAATATAGAGAAGAAGGTTCTTATTTTAAAATAAAATATCTTTCAAAATAAACATTTTAGGAAAAGAGCACACAAGTAGTTTCAACGTAGACGTGCTCCGCAGGTAGGTATACAAGTAGGTAGATACTGACCCACACACGTCTCACACAGAAAAAAACAAAAAAATATTCGTGAATTGACTGACTCATATTTCCAATAATAATTACCCACATCCACTTATATATTAAATTGCGCCTGCGACCTTTATTTTCATATGTTGCTTAATAATTTAAAACTTTACAAACATGCTTCTTGGATTGTTATAAAAACGATACATACCTTATTAAATTAATATACACACTGTTTTTTGTAGCTGAGTTTAAGGTGGTCGTACATGTAGATTTACTATGATTTGACTGTGCAGGTCTGGCCTTTATAAGTAATTAGGTAAAATGTACCCATAAATTATAATTTCAACTTCATTTAGCTCGAGTCTTGTATCACTAACCGTGGTGGATGTGTACCTGAAGATAAAAGAATCGTCGGGATGGCAATAATACAATGTCAAAGCTGGGTACAATTTGGAAAAATACGGAAAAATACCTACGCAATTTTTATGCATAACTTCAACTTTAAAAATGCGTTAAATTCATTATCTTGTTATTCCCATCTGCCTCTACGAAGTAGAAATATGGACATGAGAGAAAACTCATGCTGGAACGTCTTGGACAGCAATTAGTATTGTTTAACATTTTGTCTAACATCTATGTGAGATGCTTTTTTCAACTTTTTGCTGCAGAGACTGAATAATAACCGATAGAGGAAAGGTGAAAGGCTAGGGGGGAAAAGATAACCTCCAATCGACGAACCGACCACTGGTTATCCGGTTATTTGAATAGTCATGGTCATCATAAATAGGCCTCGATCCTCAGTAATCAGAGAATGAGATGGGGTAGAAGATTGACATATATAATAAGTAAGGTGAAAGTGATGGCTGAATATTAATACTTGTATGAGTCTTTCCTTTTTCTTCGTTATCCTCTTATCAGAGCAGTAATGGTAGCTACGACAATGATGACACCACAGCATCTAGAACCATTTACTCCGATCTGCAGCATTTTTGACGGCTTCTTGGAGTGAGCCATCAGTCGCCGACTTAACCAGATCCATCCGTCTAATCGGCGATCTTCAAAGATTGCAGCTTCGGAGCGCTTAAGCACCATTGTACAGCAAACTTTCTTGATTAAAGCGTGATATGTCTCAATATAACATAATACAAAGCACTCTCCTTCATTTTGTATTGAAGTTGGATTTATGGTCCTTGCAGGTCCACGACCGACCGAAGCCCGTTCTCCAAGCCTCTCTGGTTTGAGCAGTGTCTTGGCCGGGTCTCCCAACAATTTGTAGCCTTGCCGCATCCACTCGCACATTGTCTACCTACCTCATTCTCCCATACATAATTTAAAAAATAAAAATGTGAAATAATACTACAGTCCGAAAATAGGGTCCATCGAAAGCTAATCAATTTTTCCAACGAGAAAAATGTAGATTGGATTAATATTTGTTTATTCACTTTTTGCAAACATATTAATGCAATGGCGGGTTTACTGCTTAACGGTTTTCTTCTTATCAACCACAAAATTTAGTGGAAAAATTTAAATAGATTAAAATTGCTTTAATCTGCTTTTGAAGTTGTGATACCTTCCACAGCCTAGCCGACTGCACTTCGAATTCAGTATTATGAATGGGGATAGATAGTGAAGTATTATCAGCTGAATGGAGTGTAAAGCCATGATTAGATAAAGAGTTGAATTTAGATTTCAGGTAGGTACCTACTGAGGTGTGTGAGGATTGAAAAGGACATTATAAAGTAGAGATAAAACAGGAATGATATGGCGCTTTCTGATTGTAAGCCAATGGAGAATGAATGCGGAAAAATGACATGTCATTGAATTTTTTGAAGAAAGATAAAACGGATACAAACGTTTTGGCGTTCCAGTTTGTTGAGATGCTCTTCATTGACATCCAGATATCACACATCAGCATAATCAGGGAAAGAAATTGAAATTGCGCAATTATTATTTTACTGGGAATTGGTAGAATGTTCTTAAATCTGCTTAGGGAGTCATACTGTAAAATATTTTTTTGCTGACATGTGAAATATGTTAATGCCATGAAAGATCTGCATTAGTGATGGGTCCGCTCTGTACTAACTACTACAATGTAGTACTACATTACATTGAAGTGTACACTTCACACCTTTTGCACACTACAAACTACACACACTTCAAAGTTATTGAAAGTACGAGTACATACTTCAAATAGTACATTTTTTATGTGAAAGTTTTGGAAAGTCAATGTAGATAAATTAAGAAATTTTTGGAAATCGAAACAACCCCCCCCACCCCATGGTTTTGAAAATTTTCTAGTAGCACACTTTTCAAAAAGCACTTCTTGTAGGTCATTACAATTTTGTAGTACTACAATTAGTTCACTTTATTAGTACTACAATTTTGAATGAAACTTGGTAGTCTTTATTTTGAAATGTAGTTTTCCCTTCGCTAATCTGCATCGTTTAGGACGTCTGGGTAATACGTCGTTGACACAATACTTAGATTAAATTAATTAATATTCGACCACTTATTACCTGTATTGTGGAGAGCTGATAGAATAAGTTGAAGATGGTGACGGAGATAAGAAGACGAGATACGTTATTTTTTGGGAGGGGAGCCATGTAGCATAAAAATGTTTCGTGACTGTCCTCCTACCTCTTTTCTGCTTTACTACGACATGCACAATAAGATTTATTATTGTTTTAGAATTATTCCGAAGGGGGGAATGTTTATGATGCAGTTTTCTATAGTTTTGTCAGATACAAATCTTGCCGTTTTCCACACATTTCCTTCTAAATGTTCCAACAAGATTGGTCGTTTTTCAAACAGTATTCGAGAACCGAATTTGATGAGAGATGTTCGAGAACCCAGGTTTTACTATACATATACATTTTTTCTCAGATTTTAGAGGATTCAGACCTGCGCAGTCTCGCTAAAGTAAATATCGTGTGTGGCCTTTACTTTTTATTTGTATTTATTATAGGTGCCTTTTGAATTTTTCGATATATTTCTAAGAAATTTACTAAGTTCGTTTGTTATCTTCTATATTTATTTAGTTATTCTTCGATTTTTATGTAGGTGATGCCTTAACCGTGAATAAAGACAGGTGTGTATATTTACACAGTGTAACAAAACTGGTTTATATATTTTCCAAAGGACTTAAAAATGTGGAGAAAAATGAATTTGTATTAAAATAAAACGAGAAGAAATCTTATTTTATTAATTGGAGAAAACTAGCAAACTTTTTATGAACTACACTGATTTTTTTAAAAGATCCACCGGTTTGGATACTGTACTGTCTCTTCGTGAAGACGGACGCACAATAACTTCCATAAATTAAAATTGTAAAAGAGTCAAGTGTTAGGAGCCTCATTTATGGTAGGGGAGAGGGGTGGAGAATTGTGAGAATTATAATATATTATAATTCTCCCAATTCTCGTTGAACCACACCACATCGTAATGCATATTCAAAGAAAATCATTTTAATACACATAATACCTACGGTATAATAAGTAAATTTTAGGTTGGTACAAGAACTAGTGCCTATAATTAATCCTTTAACATGGAATGTGAAATAATTTTCAAGTATCAAGCTCCATTATTTTGAGTTTCTTGTTCGATGTTATGAAATTCTGCATACTAAAAGAAGCCACCATTAAAAGGATGGGGAGATTTGAAATGTGGTTGTAACTACGTGTGTCAAAGATCACTGGGTTGATCTCTCTACCGCTAAACAGATAATAAAAATGGATAAACCATTTTCATAAAAAAATCACCTCATATTTTATAGTCCTACAGTAGTAACTATTTAAAAATTAGCATTGCGAACTTGTATGAACGATTTTAAACAAATATACGTTTTTTTTAAACATTGTTTCTAATGATTCGGTGCCTTGTTTGATGGTTTACCCACTGACCGTGATTTATGAGTTCTTTATAATCAGAACAAAATTTATTATTTAAAAAAAAATTCTAGAGCAGTCACATCGGTACAGAGAAATACCTAAATACGAGCATATTGTGGTTGAAAATTTTCTACGATTTCGGACGCCAATGAAAATCGCATAACGGGTCGCCCAGCGGAAATGAAATTAGTCTAATGAGCGTGATAACTTCCTATCGGGTTCAGTCTGTCATTTCAATACTATTTCATTTGTCGCAAATATAGTTAAATTTAGAGCATTTAAAACCTTCAAATACATCTAGGAATGCTGCGTCAGCGTATGATCTGTACCTATTATCTTAATAATAACATAATTAACTTAATTATATTCTAATTATGATAATACAGATCGAGAGAACGGTGCGCTCTAGCGTTTTAAAATTGAATCAAAATCTCGGGTGAGGTTGGGTAATAAATCTGGTATATTTATTCGATTAAAAAAATAATTGAATATGCCCAGCGAGCGATATAGTTCGTCCCTTCGTAGTTTATTAAACAAATGGTCCTGTCGCCAATCGGTAGTCGTTCGCTCCTCAGTCTTCAGCCGTTACTGGAGTCGGTGCGCGCCGTGTTAAACAAATCATTATTTCATTTATAATAATTCTTAAATTAATCCAGCCAATTGACAGCGTTTAAATAAACCACTTGGCTCCACTGATACGCGTTTTATTAGTATTTTAATGAGAAAGAACGCTGCTAATCCTCGCGCGGGGAACTAAATGGTCGGCCATTCATTCCGAGAAACGTTTCGATTTCGAGTGTGTCATCGAGTGCTTTTAATTAATTAAATAAATTACCATTAAACAAAAAATACATCCCGTTGTAATAACCACATGCCCCCTCTCTGTGATCTGCAGTAATCAATTCACAATACGTTTGCAATTCCTCTTCTTGTCAATACGTCTATGTGAACAGTGGCTAAATGAGAGATAAAAATTTCTGCTCTGCGACTTTCTACATGAAAACTTCTCAGCTTCCCTACTTAGATATGCATAGGTGAGTGGTCCTTGTATACAAATAATATATAATAGCAAATGCGATGCCAAAATTAATATCTACACTGAAAAATATATTTCTCCACTTGATATTCTCCACGAAAATAATAAATTATATAATTAACAAGAATACACATTGTACTAACCATTAATTTGCTAAATAATCAACGTGTTTTGGAGCCAATGGCCCCTTCATTAAGATACGATGTATTCTAAAAGATAAAAATCGAGGTACAGACATTTAGATTCTTACTTTTTTCCTTTTTAGCTTCTTACTAGGTTTTTATTATATTTATAGATCCTTTATAGATTCCTAGTAGATTTTTCACAATTTCAGCATATGGTATGTACTGATTATTGATAGTTGAAAGCTCTTTACGAAGACGAGATCAACCAGAAGTGATAGAGCCAATAGTAGTGGTGATGATCGTTATTGATTCATTGGAATCATATACCAATCCACCAAAAAATGCTAATGGACATTTCTTTAATATTTACAGTTAATATTTATGTATCTTGTAATGTAAGTGTGTTCATTTTAATCAAAAATAAGTATAGATTTCAGTAAAATTTCAAATATTGTCGACAAATCTGCATTGTTGAATTTTCGTTTGCATATCAGTTGTGTGCTTAAACAGAGCAAACAGAACCAACTAATTTCCACGTGTCTCGATATTTCGAGATATAATTTCATGTGTGGACAGGCGCAATAGTACATTACAAACCACCAAATGAGCATCAATATCAAGATCGATTTAGTGTGGTGAAAATAAAAAGATGTTTGCTAACCTTAATTTGATGTCTTCCATTTGACAGCAGTATATTACATGGTGCATTTACGTATTGGACTTCGATTTTAGACAATCTGAGATTGGGATTATGCTCCCACGAGATTATTTAGAGACCATGGTGTTTAAATAAAGTCTCTAACATTTGCTGTCTTGTGACTCACGTCAATGCAAGTATTGCGTGAATTTGAATCTCCCCGGTAGCAGTAAAAACAGAATAAATGTTTTTTGTTTGTGCACACTTTTCAGAATAAAATTTTTTGTGAAACGTTTCTAGGTGATAAAAGTCGAGTTTAGCTGTAAAATCGAACTTCATGTGTAAGGGTAAGAGTTTTTGTCTCTTTCTACTTATTTTTAAGCTGATCTCCGAGAGCCAGATTTAAATCTCTGCATATATAGGTACACTCTACTGAAATATATCTCATCTCGTCTCTCTCTCTATGAGACTACATTCTCAGTGTACTGACGAAATATGATATTGTTATCGACAAAATCTCAACCTTTAAAAAAGTTAATATACATTTTTCCCCATAAAGTTTTCTTGTGTCTGGGATCTACAATTGTTTTACCATGAATTCTTTGTTTATATTTTGGAAAAGCCTATGGTAAATATAAATAATTAAATCACTCATGCTCAGCTTGTTGGTGCCAATAATATGATATTATTATTGGCAAAATCTCAATCTTTAAAAAAGTTAATATACATGTTTTCCCCATAAAGTTTTCTTGTGTCTGGGACCTACAATTGTTTCACCGTGAATTCTTTATATGTATTTTGGGAAAGCCTGTGGTAAATATAAATAATTATATCACCAACTAGTAGAAGCAATCGGCTAGTGTACGCGCACGTGCTTCATGTAAGCATGGAGTTCGCACGTGCTAGTTAATAAGTTGGTGTTAGTTAATGAAATATATATAATTAATAATTTCAGTTAATAAAGTAGATCTAATTAAGTCCCTCCACCACGTTTTCTAACGTTTTCGCAGAATATAAAAATGATTGTGATGTTTCTGAACAAGTGTGATGAGTATAGAGATGCTATAAAATCTGTAATCGCGAATGCTAATACGAATGCAAATAATTTGGCATAGTATTCGCGATACGAATAATGCCTACGGCCTTGTATCTATTTGACTTAACTTTATTTTAATTTTGATGATTGTATAACAACGATTTTAATAGAAAAGAGATTTTTTTTCCAAATTTTCTTTTGAACGAAACTACGAGACTGATTCTTCATTTTGTAATAGTTACATCGATTAGATATACAGATATTCTTAGATTCATCGTTGTTTTTGTTTATTTACAACTAGCTGGTCAAACCCGGCGTTGCACGGGTTAAGGATTAAGTAAAAAATAAGTTTGTGAGGGAAAACAAAGGTTCCCCTGTTCTCTTAAAAACAATTTTTCCATTTAATGTTAACATAAGTTATTGTAACATAACTGTAATACTTAGATATATGGTATTCCAGATTTTTTTGTAGATATTAATGTCCTCTATAAAACTGTAATACATCACTTTGACCTATTGTCAAAAATTTCCGCAGCGTACGCGATATAAGGTTTTTTTTCACACGTTGGGTTACATTATGGAAGTTTTCATAAACGTATTTCTAATTTTTTTGAAAATATTCTATAGCCTATGACCATCAGGGATAATGTAGGATTCTAAATGTGAAATAATTTTTCAAATCGGTCCAGTAGTTTCGGAGCCTATTCAATTCAAACACACAATCAAATCTATCCTCTTTATAATATTAGTATAGATATGAACATAAATAAAGTTAAATAAATATAGATGTACATTCGATTAAAGATATGAATTAACACATTAAGGAATTAAATAATTGGGCTGATATTTGTAAAAGTTTTCTTTCAATTCTTATATTTTATTTTATCAGTTCTGTTTGCTTTTTATAATAAAATTCTAAGTCAAATTCAAAAAATGAGGCTAATAATAAGAATTAAAGTAAATAAGTATAAAACGAGTATTCGGAACATAATTTGTGGTTCGAGGCAGTGGCGTCACTAGTAAAAAGATGCCATCACGACTATTGTAACTCTCCTGTATCATCGAATGTAAACATTATCGTAGTGAACAGGATTAAAAAGTGTCACTTAGTCTGTTTGATCGAAAGGAGGTTTGGGAATAATTTATTTTTATTTTTTATTAATATTTAAGTTTACATAATATTTTACATACACATTATTTAATTTTGATGGATTTTTTTCAAATTTTTTACAGTCCCATGAAAGTATAAACTCGCGTATGGAACCGGAGAGCGTCACAAGCATGATAGATAACGTTTTTTTATAAATAATATATAATACATAACATGCAAAGAAATATATATATATATATAGAAATATTTAAAGATAAAAATGTTAAATTAATATTACAATATTTAAAAATAAGCACAAATCTCATCACTAAATTGTTCAATGATTTTACGCACTTTTTGAACTTTGCATATAAGATATGTTTAAGGTGTGAATATTGATGAATATTCCTTCACTAGTAGGTAAACCTCTTTCCATTTAAGAAAGACAATCGAATTAGTATGTGTAAGCCGTGCGTACGAGGCATATTTTTTTTGTTGTGTTGGTGTTTATAAATACCCGTACACTCCAACACAACAAAACAATGTGCTTCGTACGCACGGCTTACGCATAGGTACTAATTTGATTGTCCTTCTTAAATGGAAAGAGGTCTAGTAGTAGCCGTCCTCTGAAAACTCGACATGATCAGGCAGAAACGTCGTCGTACAAGGATGCACTTCGAATACATCGATAAGTTGGTGCATAATACGCATAACGTAAATATAATAGTGATCGCCGTCCTGCGATTGACTGAATTGAATGATATTGCTTGACTTCAGAATGCGATCGGCGTCAAAGCGATAGTACGTTGGATTCGGTAGTAACAAATAGCAGTCGATCAGTGTTTTCGGAGGGCTTTCTTATACATCGTACACTCTACTGATTCTAGAAGATCCTGTTCGAGTCCTCAACATTAAACGATATTGCACGAGAAGATGTATGAATGTAGATAAAGGTACTGATACACATGCTTATTAGTGGCACGTGAGCATGCGCAGTATTGACCTTCTTTAGGCCTTGCTTATTAGTGGCACGTGTGTACGCACATTGCTAGTAATAAGCATGCTTATTATTGCCTGCCCAATACAACTTGGCGTGTGGCAAGATTGGAACTAAAACCCGCCCCGCCCGCACCCGGCCGTAACCCCTCGCCCTGTCATTCAGCTCAATCTCGTATTTTCTCGGGAGCTGTGACATCTTGATTACCAATATACACTGAATTATTACGTCTAAAACAACCAAAACAGTCCGGGGTGGTGCAAGAACAATTGCCAATGAAGTATTAAAGTTTTGCGAAGCTGAAAAAGCAAATAATGGACCGATATTACCGTCTGATAGTTTGAAAGATAGAGCGACCGACCAAATTTATATTGAAGGCTCTGATACTGGTCACCGGACATTCAGTACATTATGTATTGTGTAATAAATTTACAACCTGGCAACTTCTGTTTCGCGACAGGGGCGCCCTCTCTCGCACGCCAAGTTATAGTGGTGGCACTCAACTGGCATGTTCAAAAATCAACCGCCGGTTGATTTATGAGCATGCTAATGTGATTCACCATGAGAAGGGGTATCTTTTGAGCATGTGTGAACAGGCTTGCTTATTATGAGCATGCTTATGTTATTCGCGGGCTTCGCGGCTAGTATAATCAATGCGATCTTCTCAGTCCACGACAGATGAAACAAATATGGCGCGTTGGGGAGATCATAAAACATTACTTTTCGTGACTTATTATAGGAATCACGAATGTCTGTGGAATACTTGGTTGTGTAAAAATAATATAGCAAGAAATAATGTTTGTGAAACTTTATTAAAAGGCATGAATGATTCAAATCTTACAATAAAAATTATAAAAACTAAAATCAAAAATGTGCGGATGGAAACTCGGGAACTGTTTTGATTCACTTGAATTTTCTATTTCAGTTTGCAAAGTTTCCATTTTGAACAAGAGCGTCTCTATTCTATGACAAGAGCATGCCACTAATAAGCATGTGTTTTTATTTGTTAGATTTGAGCATGCTTATTTACGAGCATGCTTAAAATAAGCATGCTAATAATGAGCAAGTGTGTACAGTTGTTAGGGCATGCTCATAAGCATGCCACTAATAAGCAAGTGTGTACAGTTGTTAGGGCATGCTCATAAGCATGCCACTAATAAGCATGTATCTGTACCTTAAGGTGAGAGTTGTGTGTCCTGACAGAAGAGCGTATCTCTGTCCTTTCTATAACTCCTTCTAACGGCGTCATCCGAAGCTGTCCGCACTCCCCGCGCTAACCTAGTAGCGAAGGGAAAAACTACATTTCAAAATGAAGACTACAACACACACACGTTCACCAGTTTGAAGACTACAAAGTATACACTACAATTGTAGTAAAAACTACACGAAGTGAAGTAATTGTAGTACTAAGAAATGAAGTGAAGTAATGAAATGAAGTAATTGTACTATACTACAAAATTGTAGTACTAGTGAAGTAAATATTTTTTTCCGAAATAAACATTTGGCGAGCTAAAAAAAAAGGGGGGGGTTGTTACAGTTTCCAGAGATTTCTTCATTTATCTACATCAACTTCCCAAAAATTTCACGTAAAAAATGCACTATTTAAAGTATGTTTCTCATACTTTCGATAACTTTGAAGTGTGTGTACTTTGTAGTATTCGCTTTGAAATGAAGTGTACTATGTGAAGTTTATACTTTCAAAACGTACGAAGTGTGCACTTCAATGTAATGTAGTACTACATTGTAGTAGTGAGTACAGAGCGGACCCATCACTACAACCTAGTGACGCCATTGCTTCAAAGCATCGTATTTCGTATTTTGCATGTGCTCTGGATTAAATATGATGACATCTTTATCATTCGCAAATATTATCCAGGTAAAATGATCTAAATTTAGCGTTTGCTAACTGCTGTTTACCGGTTAAGACAGGAAAGGCGGACTAAATTTTACGCACATTGAAAATTTTAAAAGTATTGCCCGCGAGCACCTTCTTAACAGTTAAGAAGCTTACGCAGAACAAACCATTTTGTTATGGTGCTTTTATGTACACTTGTGGAGTTACTATCAACTATCACCGACATGTCGAGAAAATACATTAAAATTTGCTTAACAAATAACATAACACCACAGAGACCGAAAATTATTTCTTGTTAAAGATTTTAAAAAACTTTTCAATGTTTTCGATGTCGTAAAACTCGAAACTTTATACAGGCATGACAAACGAGTTAGTTTTTTTTACGTAATTACTACATAAATAAAAATCAAATCAAAATCATTACAGTTGTTTTATTAATATGAAAAAAAATATGTGAAAAAATTATTTAAAGTTATTTTTGTACCTTATTGATTTTTGACGGACAGTTATTAACAGAATTAAATTTGATATAAATAAGTTGAATTAATTAAGAATAAATAAACATGCAGAAAAAATCTGCTTATTCCAACTTCTGCAATATTGTATTAATTTTATTTGACTTGTACTAAAGCGAATGAATTTTTATTAAACGATATAAGTTACTTTCGTGATACTCCAACGTACAAAAAACTGGTGGAAAAAAAAGTGTAAGTAAAACTTTAAAATAGTTAAATAGTTAGTTTAATATAATTAAATAGTGGCCCGAATAAAATTTATAAAATTTAGATTTGTTACTGTAATGTAAATGACATGAATATACAGGGTTAATTGGAAAACATTAATAACCTCGCAGGACTATATTCCGGCCTCGATTATGAGTCGAAAATGTTCAAGCTATCATGTTATGGAGACATGCGACATCGAAGTTTGCATTTTTTTCAATATTTCTGACTTATTTTTTTGTAAAACGTTGGACTATCATTACACTATCTTATATCGATTACGAAAAATTCATTCGTTTCAATTCAAGTTAAATAATACGATTAAAACTCTGAAAATTTTCCAATTGTAATTCGAAGGTTTTTATTATTTTATTTGACTTGTATTAAAGGAAATTAATATTTTGTATTTGATAGTTATTGTAATGATAGTCTAACGATTTACAAAAAATAAGTCAGAAATGTTGAAAAAAAAATGCAACTTCGATGTCGCATATCTCCATAACTATTGATATTATCCTGCGTGGTATTTAATGTTTTCCAAATAACCCTGTATATAGAGCTTCAAAGCGTCTGGCGGAAGAAATGACCCGCAAAAAGCATCTGACAATCTTTAATATGAGGGTGTAGTACCTACTGTCCGTTAAACATATTTAAAAATCATGTTTGTTACTTTTTTGGACCTGTATTACCTGCTATCCGCCAAAATCCCCCGAATTCAAATGTCATGATATCCAAAACTTCTTACCTACTACAGTGTACATCTACAGAAAACATTTCACGTTTGATACTGCGGTCGCTGATCGCGATCGCCTTTAAATAATATTTTCTATTCGAAAATGAATGAGGAAGACTTCCCCGTAGTTTTTGCTACAAGCTAGATAGTATCTACGTAGTATAGTATCTACACGATTCTTACCAAATTAGTAATAATAAATATTTCCACAAAAGCAATTTCAATAGCCACAAAATATTAAACAACATTTTTCCCTTTTTTTATCTAACTTGGCCTCGCAAATTGGCGAAATTCATTTCAGCCTCCATCATCAGGAAGCGAAGTTAGTATTGTTACTAGTGCTCTTCACATACAGGACTATTGTGATGCTGGAAGAGGACTTCATCGAAGACAATGTCACGTAGTAGAAAACATACATATTATTATGCATTTTCAAGATAAAATACGTAACAGGAAGAAAAGTCGATAGTCGATAAATCGAAAACTGAAAATTGACAAAGATTCCATTCTAGAGTTTTTTTATAGAATGGGCTTGATAATGCAATATTATTTGACTGTACCTTATGATAAAAAATAATTAATTAATGCATGTCCCTAATTAACTACATACTATGTAGAAACCGAATCCTTGAATGTGTCTAAGATTTCCACAGACTTTTCTTATAACATCCATTGACATTTTATAATTTTTCCATAGATTTTTTGAGACACAAAATTCATGGGAATATATTTCTGATACATACCGGATCGCAGAAATATATGGTAGAAAGCTAAAACTGTAATATAATTCAGAAAGGAAAATGCAACAAAAATATATGTTGCAATGATAGAGCATAAAAATATGAACTAAATCTATTATTTAGAAAATTCGGTTGGGTCACAGCGGAAGCATGTCCCCCGCCCCTCACCCGTATTTTAAAACACATTAATACTGCAGTTAAGTATTTATTCTTGCATCACTAAATCCCCTAGTAAGTAAATTACAAATTGCATAAAAATGATAATGTTTTTTCGAAATGTGAATACATCGTAAAGTGTTAAAGATATCCTGAACTGACATGACTAGTAATATTGAAGTTTTACCTAGAGCAAACACAGACAGTTACTCAACACAGTACAGCTCCGTAAAATTTCATACTTTGGTCATATAATGAGAGGCGAAAAGTACTCCATCCTTCAGGTAGTCATGAAGGGGAAGATTGAGGGTCGCAGAGGGGTCGGAAGGAGGGGGCACTCCTGGCTTGGAAACATCCGAGAGTGGGCCGGGATAAGAAGCGTGGAAGAGCTGTTCCGCACTGCCCTGGACAGGGAAACTTTCTCCCAGAGGATCGCCGACGTCAGGGGGACCCGACAGGGCACATGAAGAAGAATAATGTTTTTTTTTTAAAATTTAATTTCTTTCCAAGCCGAATCTTTTAAGTATAAACATCTTCTAGCAATAAAGTGACTTATTTACGATATAATACTTTTTAAGAGTAAAGTAAAATCGCGTTAATTCGAAACTCAATGTGCAATAAAATTAAATACGTGATAAAAGTCATTAATTATAGTATGTTTTAAATGGCTCATAGAAAACAAAATGACCCGAAAGGAATTATTCGTCAGTATTCAAAGCGAAAGATCTTCATCTTGGTGAATTTACGACGAGTGTTGTAACAAGAATTTATGGTTCGTGAGAGTTTACTAAACCCCTTAAATAAGTCAAAGATAAGGCCACCAAGTTAAAAATACATTTAATGCCCGTGTAAATGAGAAACAGCATCTGGGCTTGACATTAAGGCACTTGTTTTTTGATAGTTCGTTTAAAAGGCCGTATGTGTTTGCGAATTCTGGGAAAATACCACCGGCCGTGGAAAAACCGCGATATAAAAAAGAACGTTTATTTGTTTAGCTGTAAATCCAATTCTCATTACTCCCTTTATAACTCGTGGCGTCTGCTTGCTTGACGAAAAAACTTTGGATCGATTTTTAACCCTTTTCCCGTGATCCATTCGAGCTGAAACTTTGCAAGTAGACTCATGGCGACGATCAAGGAGATCTATCAAATTTTCGTTAAAAAAAAGAATTATTATAGTATAATTTTGGATTTTTCAAATTTATAATGGTTTTTACATACAAATCAGAAAGTTGTATGGAGATTACGACGCATATGGTAGACACGAAATCCGAAAATGAGAAAGGGAGTTTTGTAAAAACTTGGTTTTTGTGGGTTACTTTTTTATGGGTTAGTTTTTTACTCCCTTATTTTTAATTCGTAGCGTCTGCTTGCTTGACGAAAAAATAAAAAAAATTGGATCAATTTTTAACCCTTTTCCCGTGATCCAATCGAGCTGAAACTTTGCAAGCAGACTCGTGGCGACGATCAAAGAGATCTATCAAATTTTCGTTAAAAAAATTAATAATTGTAGTATAATTTTGGATTTTTAGAAATTTTTAATGGATTCTTCATACAACTTACTAAGTTGTGTGGAGATTCCGACGCATATGGTACACACTAAAACTGATTATAGTATAATATTGGATTTTTGGAAATTTTTTATTACACCCTTTCGTAGCGTCGCCCGACCAAAGCCCAACGCGTAGGTTAAACGCCAAACCAGTTTCCATTAGTAAATGAGAAAGGGAGATGATTTTTCTGTATGTCTTTCTAATTGATTAATTAATTTGGTTATTAAATATTTCACAGAACTTTGTTCTGAAAAATTACAACTTCACAAATATGAATGTGTTTTTGAATATATATTAATAAGGGTTTACAAATTTTACATACAAATTATACAGAATCATAGTTTGATAAATTAGAAATTTTGGGAATAATTATATTATAATTATTGCTCCAATATTGTACATAAAATAAGTAAGAAAAATGAAAGTGTTAAAGTCGCTTATAGGTTTTTTCATATAAGCTTGCAATTGAGTTAGTGTGGGTATAGTGCGTAATACGCGCATCGTTTCGTTGTGTTAAGTTTACGGATACTAGAGGGGTGTATCCGTAAACTTTACACAACGAAACAATGCGCGTATTACGCACTATGCCCACACTAACTCAATTGTAAGCTTACGAGTATATGAAAAGACCTATACCTCCGTAACTATTGATATTTGGACATTTTCGACTTATTAATTACAGGAATGAATTTACCTGAAAAGTATTGAGAACTACTTCTGTTACCCTCTACAATTCGCCACTTTTCGAATTTTATTTTTAGTCCCGTGTTTTTGAAAGTATGATTCTGCCATATGTGGGAAGCTATGGCAGAAATATCCAAAAAAATAAAAAAATATTTTGAATGCTGTCACCAATGATATAATAAGCTGTAGATACGTTACAAGCGTGAAATCTTGGCAACTCAAAAGTAAGGCCTTACTCGCATTTGTTATCGAACGGACCTTCGTTGTAAGCAGGCGCGACGCTACGCGGAAAAAGGAACAGAGTATCGTACACTATTGTAAGAATGAGTATGTTATTTTAGTTACCGTGACTTCAAATTACCTGATTTTTCTGTCTACACGCAGAGCGTTTGTGAAATAATGTGCTGTGATTTGTTGTCTCTTTCAACGCAATATTTGCTACATATGAAAGCCGGCTAGTATGGGAATAACGTGTCTATATTATAATAAGTCAATGGCTGTCACCATGAATTACTAATGTAAAATATACTGAACTTTAAATATCATGTATCCATCCCTTCCAAAATTATGTTTCCTATAAACTTATAGGCTATATTTCGTATAAAATTTCGAATTCAGTACATTGTAAATTAGTAATCATCGATGACTGCGTATATATTTTTTTGGATATTGATGCTTTTGCTTTTATACCCTACATATATAATATTTATTTATATAATAATCCGATTTACGACGTACCAGGCATACGTCAAGAGTACAATAGGATATTTGATACCCTTCTGTGGAACCGGAAACAAAACTAACCTAAACAGATTCCAACGACAGCAAAACAAAATACTACAAATGGTCTACGATCTGAAATACCTAACACCAACTGAAACTGTATACCATAACTGTATAACACAACAATTAAACATTGAAAGCATTACAAAAATCAAAACACTTAAAATCATTCACAAACCAGCAAATGGCGAAATACAAGACGAAGACATAAAATTACACAAAATACACGAAAGACACCAACACAACACTAGAACGGCTCAAAACTATCACATAACACACGCCAAAATAAAAACAGGACAATCACGACTAATTTGCAACGGATTAAAACTGTACAACGACCTACCACAACAGACCAAACAACTGACTACTGACAAATTCAAAACAGATGTGAGAAAAATGCTAAACCTCGGCTAATTATAAAAAATGATTTCGTATCTAAATTATATTATTATTATATTCCTATATCATGTAAAAAATGTTATCCACAAACCTTTTCAGGTTTCTATTATACCTATTTTAAATAAAAATAATAATATAAAAAAATTAACGATCAGGCAGGTGTAAAGCAGACTCTAAGCATAGGGAAGAGGGAGACCTTCCAAACTGATGATGTCATAGCGGACTTCACGATGCCATGAACCCGGTTTGTCAGTTTTATGATGGTGATATTTGGAACCACGCAATCAACCGCTATTTGTGGTCGCGACAGCTCTCGATGAAAATAAGTTGAAGAGTAAGAGTTTGGTACCGTCAAATTATTATTAGATTAGAAATGCTACTTGACATTATAGTGTCGTATGTGTACTTACTGAATTTGAGGTTTATTATTATTTTTTTTTAGAGTAGCTTGTTGGTCTTGTGGTTAGGACTCTCGCCTCGTGATCCAAAGGTCGCAGGTTCGAATCTCACTCCAGACAAGCAAGTTATCCTATTTTCATAGCACAAGCGTTAAGCTTAATTTGAAAATAGTAAGAATATTGATGTAACACGAATTCCGTGTTCGCATCTCTATTAAAAATTTTTTTTTTTTTTATATACTTTTTAAGTTAGTTAATATTACAATTTGTATATTATCTAGTATTTAACACTTTACATTCTTAAATCTATTATATTATACTATCCATAATAACCTACATATTTACATTTACATCTAATCTTATCTATGGTACAATTATAATTAATAACACATCTTATGCTCTACAATTCTATACTATTTTTACAATAATTGTAGCATTTGTTTTTAAATTCATTCAATCTTATTTATATGCTTCATATTTTCTGGCATTTCATCATATATTTTTACACCTCTGTACATTAGACAATTCTGTTTATATACTTTTTTCTTATATGGTAATCTTATTCTATTCCTATTTCAAAAAATAATTTGGCATTTTGTTATCGAAAATTTTATGTATAAATATGAAAACATTATAAATAAGTATTTTTTTAATTTCCATCCATGAGTGCTTTTTTTATTTCTTCAATTCTATAGGAAACATGGTCTTTAAATTTATAGGAAACCTGAAATTGGAGGTGATAGATACATAAAATCTAGAATTTAGCACATTTTACATTAGTAATCCGCGGTGACTGCATTCAAAACATTTTTTTATTTTTTGGATATAACCGCCTCTACTTTTATACCCCGCATTGGACGTTGTTAAGTTTGTGTTTAATTTTCAGATATTGACTTTTGAGATATTCTAGAAACTGGCGGCCGATCCAGGAAGTCCCCGGCCAAGGCGGGTTGAGGACTTTCTGGATTTCTTCACTCAAAACGTGTTTTTCAGGAAATTTAGTCGTAAATTGAATATCGAATGAGAAAGCTATCGTCCCTCGGAGGCTTGTCCATAAAGATACGCGTTTCTTCAAATGTTACCTGTTTTTTGCAGCGCGCTATTTGGTGTTTATTTTCCTCAAGCATTCACGTGACCGAAGTTTGTAGAGAAGCCTTGGTGATGGACGCAGTCATTGCGAAATCCGAGAAATCGATTTGACGCTGTTTTGTTGATGTTGGTGGACATGGAGGAAATGTTTTTCCATATTGTACGAGTTTAGCTACTCACAGAAAAGTCTCGTGATTTTGATGGGAGGCAGTTTAATTGCAAAAACAGCTTTATCTCGAGGAGTCTACCAGGATTGTAAAAGGACGATAGGAGAGAGTCGGTCTACAACAACCGATAGAACAACTCTGCAAGAGTGGAGAAGCAGCCCTATAGATCACGATACTCAATCATTAAGCCATGTATTCACTAGGGGACAAATTGTCCCTCAACAGCACGCGCGGCATAGAGTCTACGTGACGTTGCAACGTCGTGCGGTGTTCCGCGACCTCGCGCACAACATAGCGCGGCATTTCTACGTGCCGTGGCAACGTTGCCATGCGCACGGTACCCGAGCGTACTCACTGCAACATTCCGCGGAGCGTCAGTACCACGTGGTATGTTTACAAGTGAATACGCATGCGCTGTATCTGTCAAGATGACAATGCGGGGAAACGAAATCGTTCTTGAACTCATCGAGCTGTATCGATCGAAGATCGCATAGAATGTCTGTCCTTCTTTCTCTTTGCAGTAAATAATTTCGCATTCTCCTCTTTTTTCTCCTCTTACTTTTCGATAAACTCATTAACATAAACAGATACGCGGCTATCATCATAACCTCATAGGGCGAAATATTTCCGCGACGTCTGGAAAACAATAATTATTTGCAAAAAGGACCTTGTTTTTAATAATATTCAATTTACTACAGTAAAACCTCGTTTATTTGAAATTGCGACCCAAAAAAACATTTCGAATTGCGCGGAACCCCGTTTTCGCCAAATGAGATACCGCAGCTGTCAACATAAGCTCATCCGGTGACATTTCCGCGACAAGATATGCGAGTCCCGGTGTGTACACGTCAAATGGCCGCGTCATTGTCCCCGAAACATGAGCGTAGATGTTGATGCGACATGCCGAGCGGAATGTTTCGCGATTTGTCCCCTAGTGAATACATGGCTTTACCATATCGAGGATTAAAGAATGTAATTTTTATCTTGTATCTTTCTTTATTTCACTTTTTTTTTGTCCAGTCCAGAGATATATATGCAGATGTATAGATCAGATATTTTTATGCTATACATATATTTTTTGCACTTCTTTTTATTCTTATCTCATTTTTACTAAGTAGATTAGTCCTTTCCTATCCATTCCTTATTCCCCTTTTATCTTCAATTCTTTGACTCTCATAGTTTGTCCGTAACGTAAAACTTTCACTTTTTTTTTCGTATAACTCAAGTTATTGTTGCTATAATACATAACATGTTAATTCTGTGGAAACTTGTAAGATGGTCTCTATACTGTTCAATAATCATGTGTAATCTTATTTTATATGTACTGTTAGTTTCCCATGAATAAATAAAGTAAAATAAAACATACATTTGAAGATGAATTATAAAAGATAAAATTCGTATAATACGTTTTCAACTGTCTAGTTACTCGAATTGAATTGTTAAAATGACTGGTAAAATCGCCAGATTTAAAAAACTTCAAATGTTTATAAAATTAATATCCGAATAGAATACCATTAAGTCATTAGCGATCTTAAAAGTTTGGACGTTATTAGGGAAGCAGTCTAGAACAGAACAAATTGTAGCTGTATGAATAGAGACAAACAAGGCTAAGGATGAAAAATTTAAAATTAATATTTTATTTTTTATTAGGTTTTTAATAGGGGTTATTTTGAAAACATTAATAACCACGCAGGACTATATTTCTGCCTTGACTATGAGTCGAAAATGTTCAAGCAGCCATGAGGTAAGTAAGTTATGGAGTTATGCAATATTAAAGTTAGCATTTTTTTTCAATATTCCTGACTTATTTTTCACAAAGCGTTGAACTATCATTACAGTAACTTATATCGATAACGAAAAATTCATTCGTTTCAATACAAGTTAAATAAAATGATAAAAACCCTGCAGAAATTCCACTTGAAATGATTTCCAATTGGAATTGGAAGGTTTTTACTATTTTAATTGATTTTTATTAAAGGGAATGAATTTTTATATAAGTTACTATAATGATAGTCCAAAGTTTTACAAAATATAAGTAAGAAAATGCAAACTAAAAACAAAAAAATAACTATTGATATTATATAAGGCCAAGGTTGCTTGAACATTTTCGACTCATAATCAAGGCAGAAATATAGTCCTGCGAGGTTATTAATGTTTTCCAAATAACCCTGTATATGCCTATTTCTATGGCGAAAATTCCACGCTGGGCGCAGACGAAACGATTGAAATATTTTTTATTTAAATATACCTACTCGTCCACTCAATTCTACAGAAAATCGTACCTTTTGCAAAAACTCTTAATTAATTTTTTTCACAACTGGGCACTCAATTGTACTGGAAAGCACGCATTTTGCGATCACAAGCGCGTGCGAGATTTGAGCATACACCGCGTTCGTCAATTTTGCCATTGACACATCACGCCGGCCGCACACTGGATGCGTTTTCGTGCGAAATTGAGTAGTACGTATACGTACGAATACGCAAGTACATTCCCGACCTTCGAAGTAGTATTGAACATCGCACACTGTACACGATTTAGTAGTGCGTGTACGCACGTGTAGATGCGACGTCCGACACGATCCGGATTTGTTCGGAAATTTTTGCGATTTCGTACGATGGATATTGAAAATTTTGTCAATTTGATACATGACCACAAATGTTTGTGGGACCAAAGTGATTCAACTGCGTGACCATCAGCGCAGATCATGGCGGAGAATCTCTAAAGAACTAAAAATACCTGTAAGTTAAATAATTTGGTTTAATGAAGGTGAGGTATAATTATGTACTTCGAACAAAAAAACTTTTAAATATTTCTCCCATGTTATGAGCTCTCGTTGCACTTCGATTCTCCCCAGCATTTGTGAATGTATTAGATAGGTAGTCATGAATTTTGTCATTATTTAAGTCTGGCATAATATGATGGAATTTACCAAATTCATCCCTTCTAGTATATCATATTTCCTTCACCCATTTGGTTCTACGATGCCGACGACGCCGTAGCAGCCTACGAGTAAGAAGAGAGTTTTCCAAAAGACACAGTTTATTCATTTGGCACAAACGATATTGGAAAAATGCGAAAAGTAACTGATCGTGACTAGGGAGAGCAATCGGGATCCCGCAAGATCTCGAGGCATTTTACGAGATCAATCCCTAACCGAAAAATCGGATGAGATTATCGGGATTTTCGGTATTGATAACATTTTTTATATTTTTTATGTTTTCTTGTGTATATGTTTATAGAGCTTTTAGTAAGTACTTAAAATTTATGTTCATGTCACATTCAAATAATGAAAGTAGCTTTGAATAATATGCTGCATTTTATCAACTAAACATAGCTAGTAATAAAAACTACTACTAACTCTACTACATTGACTGATTGATGCTTGTAAAAACTCCTAAAAAAACTTGAAAGCGATGATTAATAATGAATATTTTATTAAATATGCTGATATAAAAATGCAAGGTGTTGTCGTTAACTGCTATTCAGCTCTGAAAACAAAAAAAAACACAAAGTATTTGTGATCCCGATCCCTAGGATTGGAAATTCTAATCTCGAGGGATCTCGAAAAGGCAATCCCGACTAGGGATTGCGTTCCCCAATCGTGACCAACGCAAGACGCAATCAATGTGCGCGCTCAATACGTACGAAAATAGTCGTACGAATAATGTAATAATTCGTATCCGAAGTGCGACCGGCCTCGTCTCCGTGAGCTGAGCATCAGAGCAGAGCGTGATGGGAGTGCTGTCATTTGACGCTCGGTTCTATTGCCCCGCGTGAATCATCGATGTTGTGGTTGTAAGACGCGAACTCCGCCAATAAAAGTCAATTAGGAGGCGGAGGGAGACCTGCTGCCGCTGACGTGGCCCGGGGCACGGAGGACCCTCGCCCAGCTGCTCATTTACGGACAGTGATCGTTCCAGATATATTGTAGATGTCTCACTTTATACGAGAAAGTGGAAATGGAACACGTTGGGTGTTTACAGGACTTACGGTCTGTCATTGGCTGGTTTGAGTGATCACGTTACACCAGCGGTTCCCAACCTGTGGTACGCGAGTAGATAGTTGATGGTACCCGAAAAATAATCATAAAAATATAATTTAAACCAATGATATAATAAACTGTAGTATAAAAAAAAATAATAAACACTATTGTAAGAATGAGTATGTTATTTTAGTCATCGTGACTTCAAATTACCTGATTTTTCTGTCTACACGCAGAGCGTTTGTGCGCCGCGATTTGTTGTCTCTTTCAATGCAATATTTGCTACATATGAAAGCCGGCTAGTATGGGAATAACGTGTCTTTTATTATTATTATACGTCAATGATTCAAAGTATTGTATTTTTTCTATAATTCATTATATATTCAATTCCACTCGCTATTAAAGTAAGTTAAAGTAAATTATTATATTCAGTGGAAAATTTAAGAATGTTCTTAGGTTTTCACGGCCACTCAGAATCTTCAAGTTTGTGTTTACTGGGGTATTATGCTGTGTTGTTACGACCTTTCGGGCCGACGTTTCGGATCCCATTGCAGGGTCCATCATCAGGGCTGATGTGTTGTCTTGAATGTTGGTGTTGTGGTTAAGTATCGGCTTGCAATACCGTGCCGAAGTCATGATGTGTTTGTATTGTGTTGTATGTATGATTCATCTGTTGTCTGATCACTATCTCTGCGGAGTCTGCGACGAGAATGACTTTGAAGCGCCGGATACCAAGATGTTTTTAATTTGAGACCATCATCTCTATTAATGTTTATCGGATGCTTGTAGATTTCTAGTGCTTCCTTGATAAGACGCGCATGGTGACTCTTAGGCTTTCCAAGGATTTTCGGTTCGAATGCAAAATGATGGCCGGTATCCAGAAAATGCTCAGCCAGTGCTGATTTTTCTGGATGACCGAGTTTGCATGCCCGTTTGTGCTCATTGACCCTTTTGGAAATGGTACGCGCCGTTTGCCCCACGTATACTTTGTCGCAGTCTTGACAATCGAGTCTATACACCCCGTCTGTTTCTAAGCGATCTCGATCCTTCTCTGATCTCAACATATCCTTAATTTTGAAGTTGGTACCAAAAACTGTCTTAATGTCTCTTTTCTTGAGAGCTCTGGCAATTCTGTCTGTAACGCTTTGGACAAAAGGCAGAAAGGCGATGCCTTTGCACTCAGGTTCTGTATGTTTTTCAGGGCGAACAGACCTCGTACTTATGACGCGTTGTATCTGTCGCTTCTGGTAACCATTGCCTTCCAGTGCGTCGCTGAGTGTTATGCAAGCCGATACTTAACCACAACACCAACATTCAAGACAACACATCAGCCCTGATGATGGATCCTGCAATGGGATCCGAAACGTCGGCCCGAAAGGTCGTAACAACACAGCATAATACCCCAGTAAACACAAACTTGAAGTGGAAAATTTGTAATTGGCATAATTTTAAAAAGCATTATTTCATATTTTTAAGATTGTTGTTTTGCTGTTAATTTTCTCCAAAATAAAATAAATAAATAAATAATATAATGTAAAGTGTTTAATTAATTTTATAATCATATATTTTCTATTAATATCGGTAATTTTTGTAAAAAAATTGCCTGCCGCGCATTTAAATTTTTATACAATTAATTTAATTTAATTCTATGTAATTTTTTAAATAAAAAATTACTTGTTGAAAAAAATACTTATTTAAATGTCCTGGTTTTGACTAGACATGAGCTTCGGCACCTTTTGTATAAAAAGAATACATTGTGATATGTAAAGTTCAAATGCCTCATTTTTATCAGAAAAAATAAAACCTTTGGTATTTTTTTTAAACTTAAATAAATTGAGTTCTGGAAAATATGGTCACGTTATAAAATTTATAATGCAAATAGAATAACAAATTTCTCGAAATACAATCATTTTTACGAAGTGGTACAATTAAGCGTGATGTACTACCAAGTGGTACGCGAGCCAAAAAAGGTTGGGAAACGCTGCTTTACACAATGTAACGTTTACGATTCCACCCATGATCGACTACCGAATGTTGTGTATACGCACATATGGAAATAAAAACGATTGTTTTTAAGTTCTGTCTTTTTAGTTTTCTGAGACGCGTTTCGCCTTATATGGGCATTATCAATCTCCAGAAAATTAAAAAATTCGAACTTAAAAAACAATAATTGTTTTTGTTTCCATATGTGTGATTATGTAGTTCTACAAACTTATTTCTGAAACAATAAAATTGTGTATGTATATGGTACTTATCAGGCGCGCACGGCGCGCAGTGGGTAGGTACTAGGTACATACTTTAAAGTATGACTTTTACGTAAACATTTTGGAAGAAAACTGAATTAATATTGATCTGAACGGAAGTAATATTGATATATTAAAATCTGAATAATATGATTATTGTGATAGGAATATTAGAAGATAACGTTTTTTATTTATTTCGATTTTTTCGTGTAGGTACTCACTGCACGTCTCTGGCATATTTATGTGCCTCTCTTCCCTTTATTTTATATAAACTATCATCATCTACGGTTGATATTTGTCATTCCCACAAAACAGTACATACGAGGGGTATAAAAGCAATGGCGCAATATCCAAAAAATAAAATAATGTTTCAAGTAGTCGACCTGCCACAACAGACCAAACAACTGACCACTGACAAATTCAAAAAAATGCTAAAACTCGACCAACTATAAAAAAATGACTTTGTATCTAAATTATATTATTATTATATTCCTATATTGAATCATGTCAAAATGTTATCCATAAACCTTTTAGGTTTTCTATTATATTTTAAATAAAAAAAATATATAAAATGCACTCAATTTATAGGCTAGGTTTCCTATAAAATCTCGAATTCAGTATATTAAAAACTAACCCATAAAAACCAAGTTTTAATTATACTTCATTTCTCATTGATCGGGTTTCGGGCCTACTGCACGCGTCGGGGTCATTACTCATTTGTATTGATTCCAATTTGAAAAACCCATTACAATCTCGAAAAATCCAAAATTATACTATAATAATTTAAACTAAAATTTGTTAGATATGCCTTTGTTTTTATACGCTAAGCATGCAGATGTCTCCGCATTCTTTTTTTTGGTTGATATAATAAATATGATCTCTTCTAAGGACTTAAATCCAATAATTGTGTTCTTGAAAAAATTATTGAGAGTGACCATCTTTTAGCGTACAACTAGGCCGCTGAAATTAAGTACACGCATGCCGTTCGCGTGTACAAAACAATTGAAATTATGTCCCAAGTGTGTACTGAAATTGACCTTTAAGGGGTCACACCACTTCGAGACATCAAAAAATACATCCAAATTCAAAATAATATTTTTGACGTAACCATTGCTCATATAAAATTCGTTTGATCACCAATGTTTATGGAAAATATTTACCTCAAAAAATTATTTAAAAAAAAATCAAAAATGTGTCAGTGGCGCGCGCGGCTGGTGGAAATAATCATATCTCCAGGGCTTGAGAGAAATGAAAAAGTTAATTATTTTACACATTGATACTGTAATTTCTATAACGTACCGTATCGTTTCTAAAAAAAAATGTTTTGGGCAAATGTCAGTGTGAATTTTTTTTAAATCAAATTAATTAATCAATTAGAAAGACATACAGAAAAATCAAATCCACGAAAAAATACTTAGCTACTTTTTACTCCCTTTCTTTTATCTCGTAGGGTCTGTTTGCTTGTCTGATGAAACAACTTTGGATCGATTTTTAACCATTTTCCCGTGATCGAATCGAGCTGAAACATTGCAGGCAGACTCGTGGCGACGATTAAAATGATCTATCAAATTTTCGTTAAAAACAATTAATATTATAGTATAATTTTGGATTTTTCGAAATTTTTTATTAATCAGTTTTGTAGCGTCGCCCGATTTGAGCTCAACGCGTAGGGTAAGCGCTAAACCTGTTTTAACTAGGAAATGAGAAAGGGAGTATAATAAAAACTTGGTTTTTATGGGTTAGTTTTTTCAAAAAAAATCAAAAAAAAAATTCGTAATGAGCAAACGACGCATTTTATCGAAAAAGCACTCTTAATTGTAGATCATGTTATGAGTAAGATGTTTGCAAAATTTTAGCAAAATCGGCTTAATTGTTTTTGAAATATCATCTCAAAAGTCTGAAAAGGGGAATTTTGCGAAAAACGCAAGAATAATGTAATTCGATAAAAAACTCACTTACCGCTTGCCCCAAATTGCTTCTTCTTCTTCTTCTTTTGTTAGATCCTTGTTGATCCTGTGTTGGCAGGTCAGTCCTGGTCTTGTGACGAGGACGTCCAGCTCTCTCTCCATCTCTTTGGCGGTCTCCCTGGCGGTCGGAGCCTCTCTGGAATCCCGCGCATCACGGCTCTGGGAAGTCTCGTCTGCTCCATTCTCTCGACATGGTCCCTCCAGAAACGCCTTCTCTGCCTGCTCTATTGTACAATGTCTTGTATGTCGCAGGTTCTACGTATTTCCGCATTGGGTCTCTGAGGGTCTTGCCCGCAATGGGTCTTAGGGTCTTCGTCTCGGTAGTTCTGAGGAGGTGTTAGTTCTCACCGTGTCCGCTCTTGCTTCGATACTATATGTCATAATAGGTCTTACTCAAATTGCTATATTTTATTTTATTTTGTTCACATACACAGCCGTAAAGTCTTTTAAAGTACTCGTTGCAAATAAATAATAAATTCACAGAAAAAATAAAGAAAATGTTGGTTAACATAATCCCAATAGTAATAATACATTTGTTGCCTGTTTGTCTGTCCGTAACTTCCTGTAACGTCTGTAACTTCTTTTATAAAATTTATCTTTTTTTACATACAAATAAATACTTATTCTTTAGGAACCGACATGTAAAAGTACCGTCATTTTTGACGGGTTACAGGTAATAAATTTTAATTTTAATACTAACAATTATTAAAGACCCTTGCGTGACCGCACAACATTAGCCGCGAGCTGATTGCGCGTCACACTCTAATTAAAGTGTAAAGTTTTAATTCCAGCAGGTTAGGAATTTCCGGACCGACAGACGGACAGGCAAACAGACAACGAAATTATTATATTTTATAGATTTTTTTAGTCTTGCTTGTTACTTTTTTGTGATTTGATTTACCTTTTTAGCAAATTACGTTCTTTCTTGTTTCTTCTTCGCATTCCTATTTACTCTTCTTTCTTTAATATTATTTCATCTTGCCACTTCTTTTGTGGATTCATGTGAAAGACGCTGTTTTGATAAGAAATTTACGTTTGCATTTATTTCCTGCATATCGTACGATACTTTTAAATTTTTTACTCTCGATTTTTATTGTAAAAATAAATATTAGATATCGATCAAAGGTAAAATGATAAAAAAACTAACCCATAAAAACCAAGTTTTATTATACTCCGTTTCTCATTTACTAGTGGAAACAGGTTTGGCGCTTAACCTACGCGTTGGGCTCGAGTCGGGCGACGCTACGAAAGCGAGTAATAAAAAATTTCGAAAAATCCATTATTAATTTTTTTAAACGAAAATTTGTTAGATCATTTTAATCGTCGCCACGAGTCTGTCTGCAAAGTTTCAGCTCGATTGGATCATGGGAAAAGGGTTAAAATCGATCTAAAGTTTTTTCGTCAAGCAAACAAGCAAGCAGACGCCACGAGTTAAAAGAAAGGGAGTAAAAAGCAATGTACCTACCTCAGAATAGGTATTTTTATATATCTAGAGAGGTGGGTACGTAAGTAGTGGCCGAGAAGCTTGCTACATATTATCCTATATTTATATATATTATGTGTGTATGTATTTATTTTTTATTTTTATTTATTTATTTAATGTTCATGGAAGACCAACAGCACAACAAAGAAGCATAGAAAACATTCATATAATATAGATGGCCAATTACAGGTCTCCACTTTTAGATATATGATAGTGATGATAAATATTTATGAATTAGAGACTAAGGCCCGGTTGTTTCAAATTCGATCAAAGTAAGCGTAGAGTTTAAACTGAAATTTTACGTTCTCCACCAATCAGACGATCCGTTTTCGTAAAAATCTATGCTTTTATCGACCGCTTACTTTGATCGAACTTGAAACAACCGGGCCTAAGGCATATTAAAAATTATATAGAAAGAAAGAATCAAAAATTGAAACAAAAGAAAAAGAAACTTAATTATTAGCTGAAAAACATAGGCATGTTAAAAAATAATACAAAGAGAAAAAGAGACTTAATTATTAGGTAGGAAAAAAAATTCTGCACTCAAAATTTTTCTTAAAACTTAGGCATGTTAATAATTATATAAAAAGAAAGAATAAAAATTTAAACAAAAGAAATAGAGACTTAATTATTAGCAGAAAAACATAGGCATGTTGAACAGAACAAGCGAAAAAGAGACATAATTATTACGTAGAAAAAAATTCAGCACCCAAAATTTTTCTTAATCTTGTGTGGCTGCACTCGAACAGATCAATATCCAATAATCTTATCAGTTTATTGAATGCATCGCATACCCTCAAGAAATATGAATTACGACGATAGTTGGATGAGGTAAAATCAATGTGAAAGACTGGGTTATGTCTACGAGATCCAGGGAACATGGAATTTTTGTCTATTTAATAGTTCAGGACAGTCGACGTTGCCTGATACAATTTTTAGTAGGTTCATCAAATCACCTATTTCGCGTCGTTTGTATAATAGTAGGATGTGATATTTTTTGCATGAATTGTCATAATCGTCAGAAACGCAATTGAATTTGAAGTTGAGAAAGCAAATAAATTTTTTTTGAATTTGTTCTAAGCGATTTACATAGTTCATATACTGGGGGTTCCATACTTGCATATGCATACTCGAGTTTGCTTCTGACAAAAGTGCAGTAAAGTACTTTCAATGTCTTTACACACTTAAAATCTTTAGATATTCTCATGATAAAACCTAAAGCCCTATAAGTCTTACTTATAATAGAATCGATATGTCCATCGTATAATAATTTTCTATCATCGATCACCCCTGAAACTCTGATTGATGTAGCTGTTTCTAATTGTTCTCCTTTTAGTATATAGTTAAATGATATTATATTATTTTTGCGTGTGAAAACTACACAAGAACATTTTGAGGGATTCAAGTCAAGTTTATTTAATTTACAATAATTATCTAACCGTAGCAAATCATCTTGTAGATTGAACGAATCGTAATTACTAGAAATTGGTTTAAAAATTTTCATATCGTCAGCAAAAATTATGACATTAGAGTGACAAAAGCAATTGTGAATATCGGAAATGAAGATTATAAACAACAATGGCCCCAGCAGTGATCCATGGGGTACTCCGCTGGAAACTACAACCCAACTCGACATGTAATTGCTTACTACCACAGCCTGAGTTCTATTATCTATGTAGGATGCAAACCATCTTAGCAAGTCACCACGTATTCCGGTCAGGAAAAGCTTATTAATCAACAGATGATGATATATTCTATCAAACGCCTTACTATAATCAGTATAGATCACATCTGTTTGAAGTCCTTTATCCATTTTATCAGTTAGAAAGTCATTAAAGAGGATTAGATTGGAGACGATTGACTTCCCTTTGATGAATCCGTGTTGATCTGGATGAAAGGAGTGATGAAGAGCTGCATAGACTTGATCGTATATAACCTTCTCGAAAACTTTAGCAATTGTGCACAATTTAGAAACAGGTCTATAATTTGCGACGTCTGATTTCGAGCCTTTTTTATGAATCGGCGTAATAAATGCCGATTTCCAGATATCTGGCACAAATCCATCCTTAATAGAATATTTAAATAAAATCGTTAGAGGTACAGCAATTATATCAGCACATTTAATTAAATATATTGGCGGTGTTTGATCAGGTCCAGCAGATTTATTTATATCAAGATGCTTTAATTGATTTATTATGTTCGATTTACTGACTTCTATTGATGAAATGAAACAATCGGCGATTGGTTCGTAATTGGATAGAGAATTCGTTTTTTGAGTACTTGAAGAGGGATTAGAAATCGAGCAATTAAATGTGTTTTGTCCAATACACGCCGATTTATCGGTAATGAAATGAAATGAAATCATTATCTGTAGTTGTGACGGGGCTTACGTGACAGCGGCGGCAATACTTGACAAGATAAACTTCTAAATACTTATGATTTGTTATTATTCCGCTACTACGCATATCACCTTCGCTTAACGTTTCCAGGCAATCTGTATAACCAATCACACATCCTCGTCATGTTACTTCTGATCCATTTCCAAGTTCAGGCTTTGCGTAACTCCCGAGGCTTGGCCGTGGGTCACCAGTTGACCCTCGAAAGGTTCGTAGTTGACCTTGACCTCGATGATTAATCTACGTATTTCAAAATCACTGAGGTCAAGATGTAAAATAAATTCAGCGACCAGTTTGTAGCAAAAATAATAATTTGAATAAACCTTATAGCACAAATTCAAGAGACTATAGAAATGTCCTTCGTATCTGTGTACGTAGGCTGGCTCATAAAGGGTTTTTCAATTTATTTATTTATTTATTTCTTAATCAAGGCTCTAGTGGGCTTTTACAGTACAAGAAAGTTACAAGGATTTTTATATACCTAACATAAAACACATTTAAGAGAAATGAAAAATATACATAAACAATGATTAGTACACAAGCAAACACTAGTAATTGGAAACCTTTAACAAATTAATAATAAAGTAAAATAATAAAGATAATTAAACCAATAAACCAGATAAATAAAATAAGAAGATAAAATAAACCAAAAAAAAATAGTTATATATTATATATATATATATATATATATATATATATATATATATATATATTAAAACATATTTAAAGGGAAATGAAAATAATAATTAAAACACTTTAAAATAAATAAATGTATATAATTCATGGAGAACAAAACATTAATAATAATATAGTCCATTAAACTGTAATTAATTCTATTGGTATATTCTAAGTCTAAGTAATTCTTTAATTCGGGTATGCTCCTACAACGAAAAATGTCTACGAGAATTTAATGCATAGTTATTCCTGTGGGTCCCTACAAACAACACTTCGTGACGTCTCGTTTGTCATGGTATATTATATGATATCTTTATTACAATAAGAACAATGTGTTTTTTAAAAGAAATAAAACAAAAAATGTTTAGGATACACCCTACTTTTTTCATTTACTTTGAAGGACAAACGATTACATTATATTTTAAATAAAACTTCATTTAAATGGCCACCTCGACTTCGTTAACAGGAGTGAATTCGTTGAACTCACAGCACACCCAAATTTATAGACATGTGACAATTTATAGAACTAATGGAAATTTCTTGGTACACGGTCTAGTTCCAGTACATTGCAGTGGCTTGTAAATTTTGAAACAATTATGAAAAAGTCAAACGAAATACTCTTAAAAAGCATAATACCTTAGTAAATATGTCACGCTTTATTACAAAAAAAAAGTTTTTACTAGAAGATACTGGGATTGTAAACAAATTAAAAAAACAACGTCTATTGTGAAAAACGTTTTGTTTACTAGGGGCTTCAATTTTCTAGAATAAATACTTTAACTGAAGTTTTAACGCATCTTATGGGCACGCGAGATGGGACGTACTTCCGCCTTGTCCCAATCCCATCGCCTAATAAAGGTTTAGTTCATCTCTGTACAATTATATACTCTGTAGGCTCATACAAACGGAACACTGCAATATGCCATAGCACCTAGATCTCTGCATTCTGCATGTCACCTTTTGTTTACCTGAAGGAAAAACTAAATTAAATATATTCAAGAACACATTCATATTTGTGAAGTTGTAATTTTTTAGAACAAAGTTCTGTGAAATTTTTAAAACCAAATTAATTAATCAATTAGAAAGACATAGTACATACTAATCATGCATAATAATAAAGCATGCTTTTTTGCTTGTATGCGACGCACACCACTGGTGCGTACCCACCTATCGCCGACACCATTATAATACACCGCATACTAATTCCATAGACGACAGATATCTCGCATAGATAACGTGTTAAATAATAATGAAGATAAAATACCTGTTCCGTATTATACGCACTAAGCGCAATCGTGTTTGCCGCGAAAACCGGCCTTTCGACGCGGCGCCGAACGGCGAAATTGCCCTGCACCGGGGGACTACACGTGCTACCTCACAAACGAGATATTGGTGTCCGAGAAGATCGGCGATTGAGAAAAATCTCGTGACCGGCGATTTAATTGGTTTCAGGAATCGACGCAATTGTGACGTCAGCGTGTGGCAATAAACCAGATATTGGATAAAAGTTGTTTTTAAGCACTACACATAATTCATGTTTGTTCGGCGGTTTACTAACTGTTCCGGGAAACTTTAGCAATATTTCGCAAATTTTCGCGACAACAAACTTTGATAGTACAGAAATAACTCTACATAACATATACATAATACAACAGTCACAATATCTCATTTTTTTATTTTTTATTTTTTTTATTTTTTTATTTATTAATTATTATTTATTTTTTTTACATCTCAGACCCACAAAACATCACATTGATATTTGTCTGTAGGTGCATCAATACATATATATAAATAAATTGTATTTACCAGAAATACATTCATATTAATTAATTACAATAGGTCTTATAAACTTAAATACAAATCAACAATACTATACAACAATACAAGAAAAAATACAAATATTACCAAAATCAAAATAAGTCTCTTTTATTTAATAACATATTCATTAATTCTGTATTTTGCCCTTTTTTATTAATATCCATTTTGACACGACATGGGATTTTATTAAATATTTTTGGTATGACATATTTTAATGTTCTTTGTACATATTTATTTATGACCTTCGGTATTCGTTGTCCTTCTTTAACCGTAAATCTGGTACTTTGTTTATGAATCAATCTATGCTTATATGTCCCATCTTCATGATATCGCGTAATTAGTTTGTACCACAAGATAGCATTAATTGGCATAGAGCCTTGTTTCTTGAAGAGTTCCTGTATATCTTTAGTAGTACTTTCTTTATTTATTAATTTTATAGCCGAATTTTGAATATTTTGAATTTTTCTAATATTAGTTTTGCAAGTTAGACCCCAGCTAGTTATTCCATACCTTATTACCGATTCCGCTAAAGATTGATATATAGTTTTCATAGTCTGTATCGGAACATAGTATTTAATCTTGTGCATACATCCCAATACAGTTCTCAACCTCTTACATACCTTATTTACCTGAATATCCCATTTGAAAAATGTATCTATGGTAATACCGGTAATAATGGTATCATGTTCGAAAAATTCAAAGCTCAGATATTCAAATTCGCTAAACAGTTTGGTACTTATCTGAAAATGTGTGATTTTCCCTATTGACCCACATCTACAGATGAGATTTTCATCTCCAGAAAATCTACGAGGTACGCATTTCTCTAGAATGAGATTCTTTGAAAATCATCTCGACTTTCGTCTACCGATTTTACCATTTCTAGTAGTACATCAAAGTCAGTGCTTCGACCATTGATGTTCCATTAGTGAGTTGAGTATTCAGTTGATGATTCAAATTCTTGAATCTCCTTGGTAGCAATTAAATTAGAACATTTATTTCTTAATTTGTTCACTACTTTATAATAATGTTTACAATAGTATTATCAGTGTCTATTACAATATACATGGTTATTTGGAAAACATTAATAACCTCGCAGGACTATATTCCTGCCTTGATTATGAGTCGAAAATGTTGAAGCAACCATGACCTAATATCGATAGTTATGGAGATATGCGACATCAAAGTTTGCATCCTTTTTTCAATATTTCTGACTTATTTTTTGTACAACGTTAGAATATCATTATAGTAACTTATATCGATTACTAAAAATTTATTCGTTTCAATACAAGTTAAACGAAACGACTTGTATTAAACGGAATGAATTTTTCATATTCGATATAAGTTACTGTAATGATATTCTAACGTTATACAAAAAATAAGTCAGAATTATTGAAAAAAGGATGCAAACTTTGATGTCGCATATCTCCATAACTGTCGATATTAGGTCATAATAGCTTGTACATTTTCGACTCATAATCAAGGCAGGAGTATAGTCCTGCGGGGTTATTAATGTTTTCCAAATAACCCTGTATATTACTTTATGGTGATGTGCTACCTCTCTATAGGAAAAATCTCGTATTTAAAGACAGAGATCACTTACATATAAATTAGGAAAGACAAAATTACAGTTCAAATGATAATCCTCATCCAAGTTGGTCTCTCATGTCTCCCGCCCTCTTCTCTATTCTTCTCCATCTTTTCCGGTATCCTGCAGATCTTAGTACTGTCACCAGAGAAGTACTTGTAGTTTTTTCCACTTGGTCGGTCCAACGGGTGGGGGATCTTCCTCTTCTTCTTCTACCCTCGACGTGGCCCGCCACAACAAGCTCCTCCAAGCTATGTTCTCTTCTGGCAAGATGTCCAAAAGATATAGGATTTGTCTTGAACAAGTGTTTGAGTGTTTCTATGTACTTGACTTTTAGTTCTTGTAGTACGGAGAAATTTTTGCATCTCGCTATCCACGTTATAAGCAACATGCCTCCAACACAACATCTCGAAGGCATCTAGGTGACATTTGTGCGCACATTTTGAGTTTCACTGAGATTGAACGAGCTTGAGTTTTTGTGTCTCCCTGCCCATCTCAATCTCCAGATTAAAATCTCAACACACATACACGGTACTGAGATTTATCTCAACTAAATCTTTGAAATATTAGGTCCTAACATATGAAATTGGCGTTTTGCCGTACTGGCAAATTTGATCTCAAATATCTTCTCTTTGGTTTGGAATTCCAAATCCAAATTTATACAGCTATTTACTCATGTATTTGTGTTTTGAAAATTATAATTCATTTGTTTTTTCCTCAATCGTTTTTTTCGTTGCGTCACTCAGTTTACAAAATGAAAAACTGGAAATATCGCGTTATTTACGAGTACGAGTTCCACCGTGGCACCAGTGCTGCAGAAAAGGCTCGAAGGATTAATGATGTGTATGGCGACGGTGCCGCAAAAGAAAACACAGTGCGTTTTTGGTTCCAACGTTTTCGTTCTGGAAATTTCGACCTGCAGAACAAGCCCCGTGGACGGCCGGAGACCAAAGTTGATAATGAAGAATTGAAGGCTATTGTGGAAGCGGATCCATCGCAAACCACATCCGAGTTAGCTGCAGGCTGCGGTGTTAGTGATAAAACTGTTTTAATCCACTTGAAGCAAATTGGTAAGGTGAAAAAGCTTGAAAGGTGGGTACCTCACGAATTGAGTGAAGCAAATCAACAAACGCGCGTTGACTGCTGCGTTGCATTACTCAACCGGCACAATAATGAAGGGATTTTAAATCGAATCATTACCTGTGATGAAAAGTGGATCCTGTACGATAATCGGAAGCGCTCATCGCAATGGCTGAACCCTGCCGAACCAGCCAAACCATGCCCCAAGCGAAAATTGACTCCAAAAAAGTTACTTGTGAGCGTTTGGTGGACTAGTGCTGGTGTCGTTCACTACAGCTTTCTTAACATCTGGCCAGACGATTACGGCAGATGTCTATTGTCAGCAACTGCAAACCATGATGGAAAAGCTAGCTGCTAAACAACCGAGGCTGGTTAATCGCTCTAGGCCACTGCTGCTTCATGATAACGCTAGACCACACACTGCACAACAGACGGCTACCAAATTAGAGGAGCTTCAATTGGAATGTCTAAGACATCCACCGTACTCTCCGGACCTTGCCCCAACAGATTACCATTTTTTTCGAAAGTTGGATAACTTCTTGCAAAGGAAAAAATTCAACTCCGATGGGGCAGTCCAAACCGCCTTCAAAGATTTTATTGATTCCCGTCCGAATGGTTTTTTTAGTAAAGGTATCGATGAACTACCTATGAGATGGCAAAAGTGCATAGATAGCAATGGTACATACTTTGATTAAATAAATATATTATAATAAAAAAAATCGGCTTTATGTTCCTCCCATACTAAACGCCAATTTCATATGTAAGGACCTAATATATCTCATCGCATCTCAGCCCGTGGACATGGGCTATGAGAACGCAGAGGAAAGGTCAGTGTGCAGTATTGTAAAACTGGATTTTATTATTTTTTGTGGTCATTTCTCGACCGCAAAGGTCGCTTCAAAAGACACTTTGTTTACATAAAACTCAACTTCTGTAAATAAACGTTGGGTGAACCTTCTCTTACGTGAAGAAAAAAATATAAAATATGCAAAAAAAGGTCATAACCAGGTGTGGAATTCAAACCTACAAGAAATAAAATATAACTAGTTCTCTCAATCAATTATGATAATGAAATAGATTAAGATTAAAATCCGCTATATTTTTACTCCCTTTCTTATTATTAATTTTACTGCCGGAAATTTTTTTATTTATTTTGAACCCTTTTCCCGTGATCCAATCGAGCTGAAACTTTGCAGGCAGACTCGTGGCGACGATATAAATGATCTAATCAATTTTCGTCTAAAAAAATGAATAATTATAATATAATTTTGGATTTTACGAAATTTTAATGTTTTTTTCAAATTGGAATCAATACAAATGAGTAATGACTCCGACGCGTGCAGTAGGCACGAAACCTGATTCAATGAGAAAGGGAGTATAATAAAAACGTGGTTTTTACGGGTTAGTTTTTTATTGAGTCAAGCATTTAATTTCATATCTTTTATACTACGAAGAATTATATATATTTTTTTAATCTTGGGTATTATGTATATCAAAGAGGTTCCTATCCCAACTAAATACCGCCGATCAGCGAAATGATTCACGATAATGGTCCCGGCATGGGATTCGATATGCACGGCAGAATAGCCCAGAAACCTCTAAACAAAATGGCCCTGAAAACCCGAGAGCATTATAAAATGTAAATTCAAGGTGACTCATGGCTATTAACATCTTATTAAAAACTTCGGAAGATTCTTCCTCATTTACTTTTGAATAGAAAATATTCTTTACACTCGTAAAATGTCAATAGTTTAGAAGATATAAAAGTTTGTATTTTTTCTCAATATTTCCGATATATTTTTTAAACTTTGTCAATATTAAAAATTCATTAAACCCTTGCAGAATTTTGAACCAGTTTTTGTACAGGGTTTTAATAACGTAATTTGTCTTGCATTAAAAAGCAAATGAATTTTTAGTATTCGATATAAGTCACATTCTTGATACCTACTCCACGTTTTACTAAAGATAGGCCAGAAATATTGAAAAAAATGCAAACTTTGATGTCGCATAACTCTTAAATGTTGACCCAAAGTGTACATGATATTTTCTATTCTCAATTGAATGAGAAAGACTCCCTGACTTAGCAATAATCAAATATAATCACTCATATCATACAAAGGCATGAAGAAAAATATATAAAGTACATAAAATCCTGACGACACCTAGTAGATTTTACTCAAAGGTTTTAGAGAAACATTAAATTGACGGTCGCTCTCACCGAAAAAAATAGATGTTAACTTACTTACTTACCATCACGCCGTTGGGGTAGGCAGAGAGGATAGAGCGCCACACTCTTCTGTCCTGACATACAACTCTCGCCTCATCGACATTAATACATCTTCGCATGCAAGCTCGCCGGTTGTTGAGGCTTATAACGGGACCATCTTCCAGTAACTGGTTAATCTGGTCATGCCACGTCTTCCGCGGTCGCCCTCTCTTTCTGGCGCCATCAACACTTGCATTATATATCTTTCTTACCATTCTTTCCTCATCCATTCTCTCAACATGGCCAAAACATCTGAGCGACCCTTTTTTAATTGGGTCGTGGTACCAGAATTCCATTATGTACCGCTAGTTTTGCCTCGGTAGACATATTATCAATTATATTATTAGAAATATTAACATATTATTATAAATTATTAGGAATAGATGTTTCACCCAGATATATGGATGTAGAAGAAATTTTACGACTTCGGCATGAGCCATCGTTGCTTAATCGACTACAGCTCTCGAGTCCCGTTGATAGTTGATAACTATGCATATCGGTATGGTGGAAGGTTATGGTCCCTAGGAGGAGAACACCATGGAAGACGAATCAAGGGCAAAGATTTTAAGGGCCACGGTAGACAAAGCGACGACAGCCAGCATGGTGACCAGCATCCATTAAACGAATGCGGCATGACAGGGAGATGAATCTGTTCATGACGGCATTACTGTAATAATTGCCTTGTTATAAATGGGAAGATTTTGAACAATCTGTGTTATGCAGATGATACGGCACTTCTAGCAAATAACACTGAGGATTCACAACATTTGCTGAAGTAAGCAGTAAATACGTATGAGAATTTTGAGTTATAACTCAATACAACTAAAACAAAATACATCCTCATTAGCAAGTAGGTAACGCATAATATAATAATTAATTTTCAAAGCAAGAAAACACTGTGGCTTGACATTATATTAAGTTTTAAAATAAAATTAAAGATTTAGTTTTAAACCACTTATTACTATATATTCATCAAGTAGTTTCAGTTGGCCTCAACCTTCACCAGGACAATATAATATAGACTAATCTAAGTACCTACAGACATTTGCATAGGGAAAGATAATCGGCGAAAGACAGAATGTTACCTGGGTGGGGAGGAGGAGTGGGAGTGGTTAAGCGAAGAGAGAGGGAGCAACTAAAAAGTTGTTCCCTCTCTTTTCGCTTAACACCTCCACTTTTCTCCCCCCATCTAGCTGATTTTCTTTCCCTGTGTAAATGTCTGTACCTACTTAGATTAGTCTATATTATATTGTCCGGATGAAGGTTAAGACCAACCGAAACTAGCCGACGAATGTATAGTAATAAGTTGTTTAAAACTATGTATTTAATTTAATTTTAAATTATAATATAATTATTAATCTTTATGTAAAAAAATGTGACCTCCGCGGCTATCGAACCCAGAATCCTCGGTGCGAGAAGCCCACTGGACGCATTTTCCTACTTAACCATCATGTTTTACTATTTTCAATTTATCTACATAAGTGTTTTTCCGTTGTATCTTTCACGTTTTTCTTATTTATATAACATATTTTCTGATTTATCTACATTTTTTTCAAATTTTTCCTATGAATCTATTATTTTTTCCGAGTTAGATGATAGATTTTTTCTACACATCTTTGATATTATTTTTATACATTCATAAAAAAAACATTGTACGCATCTATGTGCACGCACACACATTTCATAAGACCGAAGATGTATTGTGTAATATTCTCGGACCGCTAATCGAATCTTCGAACGCAATTTCATTTTCAGAATTGTGAATCATTTACTTGAGAAGATAGTGCGGGTACTTAGAAATTTCTGCGTCATCTGTCCCGTGGGTACTTGTGTCCCGTAACGCGTTCGTGATGGTTTATTTACAAACGTAAGCCAAAATAACAACTCAATTGCTAGACAGCTGCTGGTGAAAATTACAAATCCCTCTCGGGGAGTAAAACATAACGTCTAAAATAGAATTGAAGTCGGCGCAAGGCGGATTTTTCCAGCCATTTTAGCGTCAAGCTTAATTGAACCTTCGTCTTCAAAACCATTTCCTCCTCTCCAGTCGATTGGAACAATGAAAAAATGTTTATTTTATCAACTCTGTACGCACGCAATACATGACATTTCCTGCATTCCCTTTTGCACCGTGGTTTTACATTGCTCGCCGATTAATTCATCTGCTGCGCGCAATGCGACTCGTGCTTATCGTAGGTCTGAAAACGAGAAGTTGATTCAAAATGGCACACGTGACGCGACGCGACAAGAAAAGTGTATCAATTTCATGTTGTAGAGTAAAAAGTTCAACGCATCATTTCACGTAGCCTTCACACTGTACGTAAGGTTTACTCCCTTTCAATTAATTATTTAGAATCGGCGACTCTCAACTTTATCTGGCGAGACGCTACGGGTGATTCGTACGCGCGGTTTCAAATGGAATTTCGAGTCGGCGGCACTTATTAAGGCGGCACATTCACACAAATGCATATTTCGGCGTTTTTTTTTACGAAAATGTGGGTTTTTAATATTCATTTATATCATAATATATACTCTAGAGTGCCATTTTTTTAAAGCAATAACTTAGATAGAACCTTTGTCATAATACGAAAGTAATAAACTGGACATTATTTGTAATAATTAATAAAATATAGGCACTAATCGACAGGCTGCGGCCAAAAAATCGTTTTTAGTGTCCTAGGCGGCGCTAATTTTTTATGAATATTTATATGTACGCGTAATGTGTTTTTTTATACGTATAAAGTATACTTCAGTATCTAAAACTTTTACTCAGGAAATCAAGAAATATTCATTATTAATAAAGTTATAATGTTTTAAATTTGCAAGAAATATTTAGGTTTTTTGGTGATTTTAAAACGCTTTTTATTTATATAAAGAGATGATTTCAAACAGTGCATTCTATTTATTCCCGTATTTGGAGGCTTTGCTCACTTAATAAAAGTTAGTTTTTTCTAATAAAAATACCTTAATTAATATTTAAAAATAAAAGCATGTCCAGTCATAAGCGTGGTTCGACGCTTTCAACGCTTTCGCGCCAGTTTTTTGGAGTTCATATACGAACTTTTTTACGATAAGGTTTTAGATTAGCGGCGTGTTGACGCCCCGTCCGCTCTCCCCGCGGGGACTATCGCGCAGCTCCCGAAGAGATGTCACCCAAAGCCCTCCCTTGTATAAAAGCCGGGCCGCCGCTCCGGACCTGACCACTCCTGAGAGAGTGCTGCCCTCGTGGCCCCGCGTCGCAACACATCTTGCATTAAAAAAACACAAAAAAACACATTTAAAACAACACACGTTGGTGCCGACACAAAACAAAAAACCCAACACACTTTGAGGTCGAGTTATCCGAAAGGCGCAAAAAAAGCAGTCCACTGGTTTGGTGAGTTTTTAATTAATCTTGTTTACTGTTTTACTATGCCGCATAGTATTAGCGAGGAAGTCGGCCGATGCGCAGGCGCCGAATTAATAGCGCCATTTGTTTTGTGCTAAAGTTGTTTATGTATTATGTGCTGTAATAATTATATACCTACGACAAATAATAATTAAATTAAAAAAATTAACCCTTACATTGTATCCTTCGCCTATTTTTCCGTCCAAGATTTTCGTTTAGTATTTGATTGACTGTACTTTTATTAGTATATTAAGATATTTAAAAAATATATTTTTAGTATTTTTTTATTACAGTCTCGTGGCTAGTAGCAAAAACTTCGTGGTATTCATTAAATTTCGAATAGAAAATATGTCGACAGTTACGGAGATGGGCGAAATATATTTTTTTTCATTATTAAAAATTCATTCGCTTTAATACAAATCCAATAAAACGACAAAAAAGTTACAAAAAATATTTCTCAAATTTCTGCGAAGTTTTAATATTTTTTTTTACTCATCAAAATAGATGATTGAAATGGAGTAATGGTAACGCATTCTTCCGGTAAGAGAAAGTTTCTAGTGCGTATTCTGTTGGTAACCAAATATTCTTTCGATACTAGATATAGCTGTAAATCTTTCTAATTGAGTTATTTATTTCGTTTTATCATAATATGTATATTCTTTGAAAAGTCAAAAATTTGCCTTTACTTAATTATACCAAACAACTTTTATTTATTTTTATAACAAAATCTTTAAGGAAAAATTCCGACGTATAACCGAAACCGATACTTAATATCATCAACATTAAAATAAATCTCGCCATACACGCGCATATTTTGATTAAAATATTTTATTTGTGTTTTTCACGTGATAAAGCAGTGTCTCTACGGAATTATTTTAAAAATTAATCTATTTTTTCTAATGATTTTGCTCTTTTTGAAGAAGTTAATCAACTGAGATTCGCGCATCTAACATGGTAGGTACCTAGCCTACTTCCCATATGTTTAATGATAATTTGATTCGAGTACAATAATATATTGCTATATATTGCTATGAAAATAGAAGTAACTTGATGGTCTCTTGAAATAAGGTTCGTACCTCCAACCACTGGATCACGAGGCGAGTGTCTCACCGTTTGACCAACGAGCACGTCAGTTATGTGCGTAATATTAAAACATTTGTTATTTATTAAATTTATATATAAAATAAAATATTAAAACACATGTTATTTTCAATTTTCTTCTTGTATAACAACTTTTTTTAATTTTATTTTACGCTTCATCGAGTCAAGGGGCCCAATTAGAGAAGCGAAACACATCACAAAACAGCCAGGCTTGAGTAAATCACACAGATTAATCGTGAATCGAACCCGGAACTCTCGGTGTGAAGAGTCAGTGTCATGCCCACTGGGCTACGGGGGCCGCCAAACACTTGATACTAGTGAGAAATAAAACCACGATCAATATTCTTAACTTTTCCCACGCGTGGTCCAATATTTTGTATTACAAAGATTGATCATGTCTGCTTATCATTTCTGGTGATTTGCGGCGAGGTTCTGATAAGTCAGGCCTCGCAATCGAAAATCTAAATATAAATTTAATAGTTAAGTTCGAATAAATTAAAATTCTTACATTGATTGTCATTCTTACTAAGCGATCATTTATCAGGTTGGGTAATTATTTCATTAGACGGTAGATTCATTAGTTTAGTTTAGTTTTGTTTAGTTTTAGGAAAATATTGCTGATGGTAGTGATGACTCAGTTACGACGTCAGTTCTGGGGTCACTTACTGCCATTCAAGTTCATTTAATAGCTCAAGGGTATCTGATAAAGTAATGCAATGAGAGGAAATACAATATTATTGAATGAGCGGTACTTCGGCTAAGGCTATCACGGGCAAAACGGGGCCCCAGACTTCTCGTCTCGAGACGTGGAACGAACGACATTTTAAGTAAGTACATTAAAGTGTGATCCAATTAATATAGGCGCTAAAGACTGCCTACAAATTATTTCCAATAGCCGGACCAGGTAGATATCATCTGTGAGTGAAAGTGTGTTTTTGAATTTTTTCTCTAGGTCAATTAATAATGAAGTTACAATTTTTTTAAGTTTATGACAAGCCGCCATTTTGAAACAAGATGGCGGATCTCCTGCTACTTCGCGCATCTTTTCAGCGTGCAACAATTGAATCGCGAATCCTACAGGTTATACCCATAAAAGTATATATAATATACATGTCTATCTTCCCGATTGACTTCTGGTTGTCAAAATTCAATAAGTAGGTATCCTTTTTCGAATCCTTTCTCAGATCTTAAATTATCTTTGATGGCCGACTACAACCTAAGCTAACCTAACCTAACCTAGGTCTGCAGTGGGAAAACGCGTATAAAATACGTGTTCTATCTAAAAGCAATAAATTAAATGTGTGTCGGACCCAATGCATTTCAAGCAAGAAAATCGGACCACATTTTTGGACGTAGATTTTACAAAATATTCTGAAACTATTGAAAGAATTTCACAACTATTCTCCACGGGATCCTGACCACCGCAATATTTTTTTCGTATAACGAATTTCCCAGCTGAAAGCTTAGCTAGCTGTGTGATGGTCTTGTAATATCGTTGTTTTATTTTTATACAGTTCTTGTACATCTAGCTTGCGATTGGTTGACGCCGCCCATGTGTGATTGTAACATCTCTAATTTGTTTATGATTGGCTGTGCGTTGCGTTTTTGTGATAACGTGAATTGAGATATTCAGATATCAGTTTTACAAATAGGTATATCAACGAACTATGATCATAAATAAACTTATTTCAGTTTTAAATAAGATCATTCATTAAAATCGGTCCGATATGCGTTATTTAATATATTTATTTTAGAATTCTCACAGTTTCGTGCAATATAAAATAATTAAAGGTATATAATCTAAATTAATCCAAAGATTCACAGGTGTTTAAGTTTTGTTATCTCCCCAACGCGCCATATTTGTTTCATCTGTCGCGGACTGAGAAAATCGTATTTATAATCGATATTAGCCTCGAATGACATTAGCATGCTCATAGCAAGCCCGTTCACACATGCTCAAAAGATACCCCTTCTCGTGGTGAACGACGTTAGCATGCTCATAAATCATCCGGCGGTTGATTTTTGAGCGTGCTAGTAATGAGCATGATCATTATTAGCAATGTGCGTACACACATGCCACTAAATAGCAATGGCTTAAGAATGTCAATACTGCGCATGCTCACGTGCCACTAATAAGCATGTGTATCAGTACCTTTACAGGTGACAATATTATAAGGGAAAGTGACGAATTAGTTAGGAAGTTTTAAAAAGTTCTAAAAGTGTTTCTATTTATGATTATTTATGTTGATTTATGTTGATATATTTTTGGAATAGTTAGGCTTATTTTGCTATGTTAATTTATGTTTTAATTACTAGATGTAAAAATGTGTTCTTTTTACATCTAAATAAAAGAATATACAAAGAAACAAACAAAAATATCACAGTAGTAGGGTTGGCTGGAAAAAGGGTGGAGTCAGGTAGAGGAAGAACAAATGAGATGTCTGCAGGTGAGTGATTGGTCAAAGTCGATAGGATTTAATACCAGTGCTGGTAAAATGAAGTACACCCAATCTTTGTACCTATAGGATTCTTTTTCGCGCGGTTAGATCAAAATTGAAAAGATCAATGTCGTTACAGTTGTCACTTAATGTTATTATATTATCCAAACCTGCAATACTTACACTCGTCTCAAAAAACTGATTTAATTTTTAGCATTCAATGGATTGAAAAGTTATTAAAATACGTACGAAACAATAATTCTACGGGTTCTGGCATACCTGCTGTATCAGTAAGTTTAAAATGATGAGGCGTAATATAATAATGAGGTATAAGAAGCAAAATAAACATAATTATTTATTATATTATTTAGTAACATTATCAAGATGCTACGCTACTCTAGATAGCGTTGTTTCCACAGCCTTAACTGGCGACTTAAATATATAATTAAAGTACGTCGTTTTTGACGAGCTATAGCCAGTATAATAAATACTTGCGCATTTTACGCTCTAGGACTGATAGCCGATGATTTAGATGAGTGTAAACAAAACAACGGTTAACAGCTGATAGAATCAAGAGCAAGGCCGTTAAATTCCATTTAATTCCAGGGCCGACTCAATAATCTCCTCTAGGTCCAGCCGGACAGGCTTTTAAAATAAAGCCACCGACTCGTCTACCACCTCATTCAAAGGTCATCTTCTACCGCCACTTCCTCTAAATCTCGCCATTTTTTCCAAAAAAAAAAACAAAATTCTTGCGAATCAAGCCGCGCAGCGACTCGTCGCAGACAAATAAATCAGTCTGATAATAATACCTTCAGCAATAACCGACTCTGCAATGATTGATTATAATTATTACTGTACCGGGAACATCTCAAAATGTAAACGAATAAAATTATCTTCTCGTAAAACAGAAAAGGAATCAAATATGTTTAACTCTATTTTTTTACATGCATGTTCTAAGAACATAATTACTGGATATATGGAAAAAACCTATGTTTTTTAAGTTCTACCTTTTTAATTTTCTGAGACTTCTGAGCGTTTCGCCTTACAGTTTCGAGGGCATTATCAATCTAAATATTTTACATTCGGCGAGTTGTATTTATATTTAAAGTATTAGAAAGAGATGCTATATAATTTTAATAATTAATTAAGTTTTTTAAATTAATTAAGGTCCAAAAACCTATATACATCCGTATTCTGAAAATAGCAATGTCTGGATCTTTAAGATCTTTATCCCAACACTTAATAGACGATAATAAAAATTAAAAATGTCCAGAGCGGATTTTGGAATTCTACGGCTCAAATACAATGTATTAAAAGATGATATAAGAAAGATTGTTTCATACAAACGTATTAATTTCCTCATCCACAGCGTCTCGATGAAATATCATGGCTAAACTTGACCGCGTTCGACGTTACCGCGTATTCAAATCTTCCCATCTTGACATTTGACAGATAACAATTTACATCTTTCTCCCTCCCTCTATATCTATCTCATGTAGAAACAAAAACCGACGTAAAGCTATATTATCGTCTATTAAGTGTTGGGATAAAGATCTTAAAGATCCAGACATTGATATTTTCAGAATCGGGCCGATAGCATCTCTTTCTAATACTTTTATTATGAATGCAAGTTGTCGAGTATAAAATATTTAGATTGATAATGCCCTCATAAGGCGAAACGCGTCTCAGAAAATTAAAAAGGTAAAACTTAATAAACAAGTGTGTTTATTTCCACATGTGTGATTATGGAGTTCTTCAAACTTACCTCTGAAACAATTAAAATAATTACTGGATTTTGTCCACAGAGGATTATTATTAATTGAGATAAATTAGTGTAGAAGTCTAACATAGACGAAGCTATTTATATGGTAAACGTCTATGGAAGTTCCAATAAAAAGCGACCAATGATAGCTTTCTGGTAGTAGGTATACTTAAGTTCAGATTAGTTTAGTTGTTGAATTACGAGCGAACGAAGATGAATCATGGATTACGTCAGACTAGGAGGAACTGCATGCATGCTTATTAGTGGCACGTGAGGATGCGCAGTTTTAACCTTCTTTAGCCCTTGCTTATTAGTGGCATGTGTGTACGCACATTAGCATGCTCAAAAATCAACCGCCGGTTGAGAAGGGGTATCTTTTGAGCATGTGTGAACAGGCTTGCTTATTATGAGCATGCTTATGTCATTCGCGGCTAGTATCGATTATCAATGCGATCTTCTCAGTCCGCGACAGATGAATATAGCGCTTTGGGGAGATGATAAAACATTACTGTTCGTGACTTATTATAGGAATCACGAATGTTTGTGGAATACTCGGCCACCACTATGTAAAAATAATATAGCAAGAAATAATGTTTATGAAACTTTATTTAAAGACATGAATGATTTAAATCTTACAATAAAATTTATAAAAACTAAAATCAAAATTGTGCGGATGGAAACTCGAGAACTATTTTGATTTATTGGTTCACTTGAATTTTCTATTTCAGTTTGCAAAGTTTCAATTTTGAACTAGAGTTCCTCTCTATTCTATGACAAGAGCATGCCACTAATAAACATGTGTGTTTGATTGTTAGCTTTGATCCTACTTACTTAGGAGCATGCTAATAATGAGTAAATGTGTACAGTTGTTAGGCATGTTAGTTTTGAGCATGCTAATGAGCATGCCAGTAGTAAGCATGTGTATCTGTACCTTAATGCGTTTAAGTTTACTTTTAATTGATAATGGAGCTCGCTCCAGCGTTTCTTTTCTTACTCGGCGATCATTGATCTACTTAGCGATTCCACTGCGGTGTGCTCCACGAACGTGTGAGACTCTGACGTCACAAATCACAGTTCGACCGACGACAATCGCGAGGTATTTTTAACTTATCTCGGAGCAATAAACATGGACGCCGCCGGTGTCTTTCCACCGAGATTAGTTGCTACAATAAAGCAGTCAGCTCAGCAAACAGTAGCAACTGAGCCAGGAAACGGGCGCACGGACGAGGAGCTGGCCTTCTTCACGGCTGGCTTCTGTTTGATCAGCTCAATTCTTGCCTCATTTCGCTCATCTCCCAGCGGCCCCGCAGAGCATACTTGCGCGTGCGCCGCTGTCAGAGAGATAATTATATAAAAACGCATGAGACATGAAGTAATAAAGGGAAACAGAATTAATCACAAGTGAAGATCAACAATAATTAAAATATGTATAAGTCTCACAGACACGAAGTTATTTATTTATGAGAAAAGTGGATGGAAGTCTCTTACACGGTGGCTAAAATAAATAAAATAACAACAGATGTCTCTAGCAGAGATCAGTGCAATATATGAAATGTTCTTCATTCGAAACATAAATAAGTATTAAACTTTTAAAAATTTGATATTGTGTGGATGTCCTTACGATAGAATTGGTGAACATTGCATTGTGTAGAGTGATCACTTAAGCCAGCTCACACGGGTTGTAAGCCCTGGGCCATCGTATAAGAGACTTCCTTTTCTCATATATAAGTAGCTTCGTCCCTGTGAGACTTCTATGATTTATCCTTAATTAATTAATCATCCCTCTGGGGACCAAAATCCAGTAACTGTGTTCTTAGAACATATTTTCATACAAAAATATTGTTAAAAAATAATTAAATTTTTGTGACTAACCTTGTGGAAGTCCATTTTAATTAACTTTTTAGTAAAATTAAATAAAACACATCGTTGCTTTTTTCGCAATGTAACATTTTAATTACTTACCTATTCAAATTATAGCGTTACTATAATGCATCGCACCATTTATGTACTAAACATTTTTAGATTAGGAAATATCTTTTCGACTACGTGCTGAGGGGTTGGTTTGTGATTGGGCAGGGGGAGGGGGTCAAGTGAAAAGAGAAGTTGGTTATGGGCGGGGCTTGTGTGAACAGGAGGGGCGATGTTATAGGGGGTGTTTGTTCGCTAAGTATATTTTAATTATAAAGAATAATCTCTAGATTTTCTAAGATGTCTAATTTCTTCCCTTTTCCGCATGTATGTTGTCATGGGCAAACAATGACCCGCGTTGTCATGGGCGAAACAGTGACCTCCTGATCTTGCGTGATCTCCCATCTCTGAGATGATGTTGAAATTCTTCATCTCCTTCAGGTGTTCGTTTATTTCTCTATGTATTTTTCTTCCTGCTTGTCCAACACAAGATGATTGGCAGTTGTTACAATTAGTATTGTAAACTCCACTATTATCTAGTGGATCTAGTCTATTCCTGCATAAGTACGTAATAACAAAATTTAGAAATGTGTCTCTTGAATGAAAAAAAAATTGTTGTCGAGAGCTTTTATTTTATACAGGTCAGGCTATTGCTTGGAAAGGGAAGTCACCTTCGATTATGACGTCAGTTAATGTCCATTCTGGTAATCGATGTCCTGGTGGTTCTTTAGAATTTCCAGATGATTCACAAACCCTCGTTTTTATAATCCAGAGATTATAAATAGAATTACGAGGTTTCGAGAGTAAATGAAATAAAATCGACGAACATAAAAATAAATACAAATATCAACATGGACGAATATCGAGGGTCCACTATCCTTGTGCTAATTTGGATTGCTTTCTGATAATACTTGTATTATACAACAATCATTATGACTATCTTATCGTCTGATTTATTAATTACTATGATTTATTACGTTTATATAAACACAGAATGCACAATTCCGTAATTACTCACGTGCTTCACATTTGATAAGCATTTGTACATATTAAATATTGATGTAAATAAACAAGAACACTTTTATTACCTTGATAAATGGCTTATAAAAACGTGCTACTGAAACATAGCGGGCTGACACTGCGGTCCATAGATAATCTGGATGCTGTTTTCTGAGGTACGCCATAACTTACCACACTTTTTATTGCGTTCTTTGCATTCGCAAATAAATATGAAGTTTAGTCAATATTGTCAGGAGACTGCAGACAAAGAAATGATTACACATAATCGAGGATTTCCCAGTACTTTGGATGTTTTGAAGAATCATAAGAAATTACTAAAAAGGTTCAGAATTCAGACGTGTGAATATTCTGGAAAACATAAAGTTTCCTACAGACAAGTGGGAATTAGTGCGAATTGCCGCGCTCGCGTAAGAATATAAAAAATATTGAATTTGTCAAAATTATGTTGCTTTATAATATATTAATTTTTAAATGAAATCACATTTTGTGAAGAATTTGTGAAGTTGCGATTAAAAGATCTCTATTTTCATCAATACTCTTGACCGGTACTCTTTGTTGCTGGTACCAATCGTGGGTTTTAAAAGCACAACAGCCATTATCCAAATAACGAAATATTTGTAACTGATTTAATAGCCAAAGCAGAGATTTTAAAATTTATGTGCTTTTAACATAATGCTTCTAAAGCATATACACATTCTTTCAATTGTAAAACTGACGCTATTGCCAGATAATCTTTTTCAAATATCCTCTACCAGCAGCTCCCCATTAAATTTCAAATCAAATTTCACCTTCTATTCATACTGTAACCATTTAATCTTGCAGCTAAGCCGCTGGGCCCTGCGGGCGACTGTGATAGCCGCTGCGTGGCCATCAATGTCGGTGATTGGCCGTCACCAACTATCGCTATTTCCTGCTGCTTTTCATACGATTTCTTAATTTTTTAAACTGCCGATGGAAATATTGCACACCGCGTGCATCGTTTTTGGAGAAGTTAAAATATAGATGCGTCGCCCTGTATGCGTTCGAGTTTGACACATCTCTAACCATACATCCTAAACTAACTCAGAAATTAAAATATGCTTGCCTGCAGATAAAATAAAATTGGTCTAATAAAAATAAAAATAGTTTCTTTTTCTCCCTTTCTCGTAGCGTCTGCTTGTCTGCCGAAAAAACTTTGGATCGATTTTTAACCCTTTTACAGAGATCCAATCGAGCTGAAACTTTGCAGGCAGATTCGTGGCAATGATGAAAACGATATAACATATATCATATAACATACAACAAATTTTCGTTAAAAATTTTTTAGTAATTATATTATAATTTTGGATTTTTCGAAATTTTAACGACTTATATATTGTTTAATTTTCGAGCCCAACGCGTGGAGTTGGCACGAAACCTGTTTCAATGAGAAAGGGAGTATAAAAAGACTTGGTTTTTATGGGTTAGTTTTTTTAATAAAATATTTCTGCACATTAAGTTACATCTAAACGTATTTCAAAATAACTTATATTTTGCAACTTGATTCATCAATATTTTTTTTATAGAATATATGGTTATTTTTTGAGTCTGGTAATGGCAAGGTTCGCAATGCAATGGACGTTTTTGAATCAGTTATAATATGGATACGTCTGAATTTGATCTATTATATTATGTACGTAGATATATAAATTCTTTAATGAGACATCTATTATTTTGCATTGAAAGAAAGCATATTTTAAATAAAATTTTATAAAACAATTTTCTCTGTATCTTTTAAAGTGATTTATCTTATCACTTTTAATTTTCATTCAAATTAATTCGCATCCACGAATTGTACCTTCAAAAAAAAAACCTCACTGTGAAAATCGGTGCGTAGAAAATTATAGTGTGGCTGATTTAGGTAACAAATGAAGGTATTATCATTTGGCAAGGACTCCATAGAGGTCAGTGGTTAAAATTCATCAATTAACAGTATCTAATTCGACAGTTTTATCTTTTTGATGGAATAGTGTAGGTATTGACACAATAAACATGGCAATGCCGAATCATGTTACCAGGGTCATTTTAAAATAAATTTGCACGAAAATAACATTCGATTCGGAAAAATCCAAATTACCTGCTTTCGTAATTATATAATTCAATTTTAGTTTACATGCAGCGGATAAATGCGCACTTGTATGTTAAATTATTTATACAAAACGATGTCCATTATGTTATTAGAAAATTGATTGCATTTGTCGAATATGTCATAAATAATGGCTTTTGTTAACTTTTCCAGCTCGATGGTGATTCTGCATGTATTGGGATGCACTGAAACATTCTGAAGGGAAGTTGGTTAAGATGGGAATCAACTTTACAAGTTGAAGAATAACTATTTTTGTTCTGCTTTATTCGATAGTAGGTTCATTCTCAGAGAATATATTATGTTTAAAGTTGTAGAGCGAAATTCGAGCGGGATGGAACGGAAGAGAAGAAGTGAAAGCAAATTAATAGCCGAGTTCAAATTTATTTTTCATTTTTTCACCTTTACGCTCGACTAGATGGAGAAGTTTAGTGGCCAAGATGTGGTTCGCGAATTCAGAAAAGTTATTACTAGTTAGACATCGACGACGCTCTTTAAGCTTGATGTTGAGATTTCTAGAAGTTTGACCGATGTATTTACTATTACAATCTCCGCATGACGAGTAGCTTGTTGGTCTTGTGGTTAGGACACTCGCCTCCTGATCCAAAGGTCGCGGGTTCGAATCTCAGCCCAGAATAGCAAGTTAGTCCTATTTTCATAGCACAAGTGTTTAGCTTAGTTTGAAAATAGTAAGAATATTGATGTGACACGTATTCCGTGTTCGCATTTCTATTTAATTAAAAAAAAAATAAATAAAAAAAAAAAACATTTTGTAGACTCCGCTTTTTTCTAAATTATTTATTTTTAACTTTTTTAGGAATAACACGCCTAAGTTATTATTAATCTATGCAACTTTGACGCCAAACCCACCAATAATAACTGCCCTAAAACAGGTTTAACCTAGTGGTGCGTTATAAGCTTATGTAAAAGTGTCATAATGATAATTACAACATACCTACATACGAAACGGGTTGTAAAAATTTGATTGATAGATGTGGTATTCTATCATGGGTGGAAATGTGAACGTTACATTGTATAAAGTGATCACTTAAGCCAGCCGTACGATAGGTCGTAAGCCCTATGAACACCCAAAGACTTTCATACCTACTTTCCCATAAAAATATGATTTCGTCTCTATGAGACATCTATAATATGTCTTGATTAATGTCTCTGGGACAAAATCCAGTACTGTGTTCTGAAAAATATGGGCCAACTCAAAATATTCTAAACAACATTTTAAATGTGCGATAGACGGAAGTAGGTAGGTACTGCGATGTTTTTTCAATAATTTGTATAAAATAAATTGCATAGAATTAAAACATTTTTTCAATTCATATCACAAATACAACAATAATTTATTCCAGTGTTACCACTTTATTCTAGTTGAATTAAATCGGCAAGAAAAAAGCGCGATCGACTAGCAACAAAGGATATTCTATTCAAGGCGCTCGGAATAATTAAACTTTTTATACGCATAACTCGGCGTTCCATCGGCACGGGCTCGACAAACAAGATTGTCAAAGTTTCTTAAACACGATAATGCGACCATCAATTCGAAGAAGTGACGCCATCGCTTCGGGGAACCGCGAGCTGGCGCCGGAGCCATGGTCCCCGAACCCGACGCCAAAACATAAAACTTGAATCTGCGCCAATCAGCGACTGCCTTGGCCGAGTCTTCACGTGACCCTCCTAGCGGTAATCAGCAAAGCTGAAATATTTTAACAAGGAAGGCTTCGATCGTATATTATTCGAGCCAACGACGGCGCATCGAAGAGCCGAGCTTACAGAGGCGAATATAACAAACTTATTTATTTATACTATCACGGTGTCATGGAACTAAGGTTTAATTTAATCTCCAAACTCACTGGACACGAATTTCATTGGAGCACTGTTCAATTTCACAATTTCGCACTAATCTCTCGTCTGTGGAACACTATCCACCATTGAACGCCCGGTAGGAAGGTACTCTCGTAATATATTCCGCTGGCCGCACTGAGGGCCGGTTGTTTCAAGTTGGATTAAAGTAAGCGTTCTCTTAAAGCATAGATTTTTACGTTCTCCACCAATCAGACAATCCGTTTTCGTAAAAATCTATGCTTTTATCGACCGCTTACTTTGATCGAACTTGAAACAACCGGGCCTGAATCGCCGCTTGTCGGTTGTTTTCTGTGGTTTATCTCTGGTTTTCCCGAACTGTCATAAGAAACTGTTGCGTGTAGCATGTATATGTTGCCCTTGAAATAAGGTATGACTTTCGGGTATGATCGAGTGACTTTCAAACCCTTCTATAGGTCGACCACAATCAAAAGACCATTCCCTAGCTTTGTCCGGTAAGAAGAGAGCGAGGAAAATTTGCCTGGCAAGCCCGTGTTACAAGTCTCAATATGATATTCCAAATAAATATATATTTTTTAGTTTAAAAAAGGTTACTCACTTAATAGAAAAACTTCTTTTGTGTTCATTTTTTGCATCGTAACAACACACATATTTTTGCGCACATTCTTTTGAGTGCGGTCTAGCTATAGTAATTTCTAATTTACTGTAGATTGCTGGAAAATTCTCGAATCTTTTTGTTTCTAGGGTATTGTGATAATACACTAAAATGTTATACAGGGTGTAACAGAGCTAGTCCACAATACTTTACAGGCAGATTCCTGACTTCTTCTTGGGTTGTTCATTTGACACTCGTAATCCTCAACTGAGTTCAATTCTTAGCAGATTAGGCTTCTAGGCCATAGAAACTTTTTCTCCTCTTTTCTATTAGCAACCTCCTCTGCCTGATTGCAGCTGTTGGCGTTCTACTTCTGCATCTATTCTTTCTGCATCGTTCTTTCATCTATCATGCTTTGGAAGCTTTTTCAGGGAGAGAAAATAAGGAGACAAAATAGAGTTATACATCATAATGGTCCCAGAATAGAACCCTGTACTTTTGATATTTGATTTGAAATTCAGATATAAATCACCCTACTGACCTCGAATTAAAAATCTTGAAGAGCAGTAAACATTGTAATTGATAACTTCTGTGTTTTTATTAATTTATTTTGAATTTATTAATATATTGTAATTGAATTAAGAGGAGGAAAGACGTAAATGAACGAAAGGAGGTTAATGGTATGCAATTATAGATTAATCAACACTTCATCTGTCACTTTGTTAAATGCATGTAATAATTTGTTGCATTTTTCCAGATGGCGTAATAGATGGATTGTTTTCAACTCGTTTAAAATCCTGCATTAATATTTATATATGACTTAATTATTTATTATTTATTATTTATTTATTAATTAACGCCCCATAGGGCTTTTAAAACAGATAGTTAAAGTATACATTATCAGAATATAGTTTAAAGAAAAAAATAATAACAATAATGACATAAAGTGGAAAGAAAATACTTAAAATACACATAAAAATATATAAAGATAAATATAATATAAAGTAAAAAGCAAGTATATAAAAAGCAGAAGCATAAGAAAAACATAATATAATAGAAATTCAATAACAAAAAAGAGTAATAATGTAGAGTGAAAAGATATAGCACAAGCTTTGAAAGTCATAATATAATAAAAAATATATGTAAATCAATTATTTAAGTCCAATTCAATAAAAACTAGTAATCTTTCAATACACCTTTTAACACATGGCTTAAAGGAATATTATTTGATTTTGAAATAATAAACAGCATATAAGGTTTTTTTAATTGAAAAAACTGCGTAGTACCGATAATTTTTTATTACTGTTCACTTTAGAACTTCTTCTTCCTCAGCCTTCTTCCCTCCACTGCTGGATGTAGGTCTCTTCCATTTTCCTTCACTCATCTCTGTTTCTCTCCCTTCGCGTCCAGGTTCTCCCTGCTTGCTGGTCTATGTCATCAAACCACCTTGTGGGAGGTCTTCCGACGCTTCCAATTTTCGTCCAGGGCCTCCACTGTGCCAGCGCCCTACCATTTTAATTTCGCAATACGGTCCATAATATCGGCAAATTTTGTTCGGCGACTTATTTCTTCATTTCTGATTTTATCTCGAAGGCTCATCGCCGAACATCTGCCTTTCCATGGCCCGCTGTGTACACTCTAATTTGTGTATGCTTAGTGCTGTTAGTGTTACTGTTTCTAGTCCATATGTCAACATCGGTAGGATACATGTATCAAACATTTTTCTTTTCAGGCATACTGGGATTTTTTTATTTTAAAAATTTGGTAATTGTTAACCCAACACTCAAAAACAGGGAAATTTCAAGATATCTGTCAATATTTCTATCGTTGTGATAAATATATTCGCTTTAATTTAATATTTGAACTCTTTGGATGAAGAAATTGGTAGATGCATATGAAACAAACCGATTTCTGCAAACTTTTAGAATAATATTAGTACTTATTTTATACGACATTCATCAAAAACTTATATTTTAGACAAAACTCCAGATTGAAATGTCTGGTTTGCGTGATTATATAAATATCGCTTAGACATTAAATAAACAGTTTTTTTAAGAACACCCAGACTTTGTGGAGATACGATGTTACAATCCATGTATGTGTAACAAAATATTGATCTACTTATTCTAATGATCTACCTATTCTAATTCTACCGTACGCCATTACTGCACAACTGTTGGGTGTTGAAAAGTGATATTGCACCATCGCTTATGTTGATATAATAAAACACAGGATGCAAATTTCTGCATCAACGGTCTTGCCTAATTAAATGTAAATGAATAAAGTAATTACACCAGCATAAACAAATAAATTCCATTTATTCTTGATTGTTGGGGTAACAATTACCAAAATGAAAATCTATTATTATTATTTTCATAATACGGTCGATTGTGATGTACCTACGCATCATTTATATATTGTACAAATATGGTGTAAAATGTTCTCCTATTAGCTCAGCTTTACGAAACAAACTTGAGGCGAAAATGTAGGTGCGTCAAGGCGACTGGATTATGAAGTAGAATTAATACATTGGTGGACGAAATACAAATATTGTGAGATGAAACTTGTTATTAATGTATCGGGACATTGTAGCCAGCCGGTACCTACCGGGTGGTCCGACCGTTCCTTCAGCTTTCTAAGTCGTCATCTTTCATTTTACATTTTATTGTACTGTATTATATGTAATTACTTATACATAATTTTTTAAAGAAATATTATGAATATGGGTGTAAAAGAAACGAAATACTTGTGCCAGGATATGAATTTTGAACACGTCGAGATGTATTTATACGTATTTTCCATCTGGTTTGTGTTTTCTCGGGTATTATGCCGCGTTTTTATGACCTCACAGATCCCATTGCAGGGTCTATCATCAGAGCTGATGTGTCAGGGCATCAATAGGATCCGAAACGTCGGCGAGAAAGGTCGTAGAAACACAACATAACATCCCAGAGAACACAAACCAGAAGATTCTGAACAGCTGTGAAAATCTAATAACAATTTTGATACGTATTTGTTTGTTCATTTTTAGTCGTGGGAAACGTGTTCCCTTATAGCCATATTTTCATATAACATTGTTACATAACTTGTTTTTATTATATCTACAATTTTTAAGGAGATGCGCGTTTTAAATCATAGATGTCTCTAGTATTTAGTAGGTAGTAACATTAATTATGTGGAATTTTTTTTTTTTTAAAGTTGTGTATATCTGTAATATTCATTATTCTGTCTATGAGGATTTGGTATTTCCACTAAAACACCGGCGTTATTATCGCGTTTATTCCAGTAAAATACAACAACATACAACTATAGGTTTTACTTGCGACCGGACATCTTCCCGAGATGGCCGCGTCCTTTCGTACCGTCTCCCGCGACCGGCACACACACACGCACGCAAATTCATCGAAATACACTGCACCATCTACATTCCTTTATGTACAGATCCACAAATTCATTTAACACAAACTATCACCACATTGACATTTTCAACGCAACAATAAGAAACATAAAACAAACAATGTCTACACTGCCGCACCCAAACTAATTTGTACATTATATCTTCCCTTCTACTCCCGTCCCACATTCCCCTCCACCCTCTCCACTCGCTATTAAAGTAAGTTAAAGTAAATTTTTATATTCAGTGGAAAATTTGTAATTGGCATAATTGTAAAAAACATTATTTCATATTTTTAAGATTGTTTTGCTGTTAATTTTCCCCAAAACAAAATAAATAAATAAATAAATAGCATTATTAAAAACTAAATAGTGTAGCCGCACAAAAGCACGTGTCGCGTGTGTTCTAACTAGAATCCCACTTTTCTGATACTACCTGAATATCATATTATGTTCTACAACATTCTATCATAATCCTAAATGATGTCGTTGGGTAGGTACTCTACCTAAGCCAGCATTATCATCGAGTAGCTGTTGTCTATTTATATACTCTTCATTATCATAGAATCAACGTTCCCTCTAATTCACGTTTGCGGACTATAAAATTTGTACAAAAAATTTGGGCAAATGCGCATCATTTTATGCGCTCATAAATTAATATGCCACGTAAGAAAGTATAGACCTAATTAGGAAATTGATTGCTAAATATGTTACATCCTATTAGAGTTCAATCATTAATAAAATGTTGGTCAATAGTTGGCCTATTCGGGGAAACCTATAATCTGGCTTCGCATATTTCTTTCCGTGTGCGGGAGTTGGGTACACGCGTGCGGAAAAATATTTACAAGTGCGCGCCCGCATACTCACACACAAAAGAGGGAACATTGCTTACAATCTATGGTCTCTTGAATATAAGTATCAAAGATACGCAAAATCTTTAAGTGCAGTGCTAAGTACATAATCTTATTTTTTTACTTCGTCCTAGGCCTTTAGTCCTATTTATTTGAGGTTGGCCTTTCCTGTTCGCTTTCTTTATTTAGCACGGTTTTGTGCTATGCTGTCGTTGAGTTGGTCTTGTTTTAGGTCTTCTTCGACCGGCGGTCATCCACGTAGGTTTAGGGCAAGCTTCAACATATGCTCTTCTGGGCGTCTCTGGACGTGACCGTACCATCGCAGACGTTTTCCTTTGATTCTGTCTCTGTCTTTAGTCTTTACTGCTAAGTATATAATATTTAGATTTAAGATTTTGACATTTAACGTTCGTCTGACGGTACCTACGAAAATTATAAATAAGTTTAAAAAAAAAGAGTTGCGCGCGCACGTCATGTGTGCCTTCTGAATTCCTGGTAGCCATGTATCGAGGAATGTAAACACTCGGACCGGTTCTGCCATGACTCGGTGTCACGCGGTCACTCCTCGTCTTCACCTTCCTCCTCCAGGGCTGACACGAGCCAGCCGACGAGGTTTCTCGGAAGCAGTAAACAACGTTACCAAATTTTTTATGACTTCTACTTGTTGACCAGCACGTGTTGACGTATCTCAGGTGAGTGCTGGCTGAATATATTTTTCGCGCAGGCAAACTCCATGGTTGCCGTAAACGTAGGTAGCCCAACACTATTTATATACTATACTATTTCTGAGTAATGAAGAATTGAAAAAATTAACAATACTCCATAATAAAGCATTGAGAATTATACTAAAAAGAAATCGATACACAAGAATCAAATTGATGTTAGAAAGTCTAAAAATAATGACATTTAGACAAATAATTAAATTTAATGTACTTCTATTTATATACAAAATTGTTAATGGACACAACGATACATTTGAATTAGTAAGAAAAATAAGAGAAAACCAACACGAACATGACCATTGTACAAGAAAAAAAGATGAAATAAGATTGATTGAATAAGATCAAAAGATCGCAAACTTCTGTGATGTACAGTGGGATGAAGTTATATGAGAGTCTGCCAGAGGATATTAGAGACGAAAAAATATGAAAATTTTTAGGAAAAAACTAAGAAAATTTGTGATACGTACTTTTGATTAGAAATTTGATATACTAATTTTTACAATGTGTATATTAGGAAATATAAATGTTATTATATAACCTATTTTAAGTATTAAAAAAAAACAAACGGATGGACAGACAACTAATATAATAACTAATAAGCAGGCGCGTGCAGTGAAAACATTGAAGCATGACTTTTTTGTAAAAGCATATCTTGGAAAAAAAATGAAATTAAATATTTATGTGACAGATTATTATTGTATATCAAAATATGAATACTATGATAATAATTGTGATAGAAATATTACGAAATATATATTGTATTCCGATTTTTTTCCAAATAATTGGTTGCGTAAAAGTCATGCTGCGATGTTCCCACTGCACGCCCCTGCTAATTAGGATTATTGGCTGCTGCTATTAAAATGTCTCGATTGTTGTTCAACCCTGTTGCGCGGCTCCCAAGGTCCTGTCACATCAATGGTATCTCAACTTCCGTAAATACGCGGACTTCCTTCGGTTTCCCTCGCACGGCTCGGCCATTTGTCATCTGTGAGCAAGATAAATTAACACGTCCCTACCATCCTTCGCGCCTCTCTCCCCATTGGCCACATTCAAAACACGTTTTCTAGCGAACCTCTACCCAAACGTTCTGACAGTATCTGTATTCGCAAACGCGTAAAGTTCACCAAGGCAATTATGCCAATGTTGACCTAGTGACGAATAGCTTATACAACGTGTTCAGAAGCTCGTGGTTCCGCACTAAACGGCGATAAATTATCGAATAATTTTCCGTCATTATTGACGGATCTCATCTTATCTTAAAACAGTGATGCAGGCACCTAGTGATTGAAAAGCTCTCGACAGTATCAGGTTTATTGCCACTATCGGACAGGAGAGTTTTATCCGATATGATTTTATTATATAAAAGTGTAAACTCGCATTACTACAGCCCTGAAATTTTGTTCTTAATAATGTTCCAAGTACCCAGTCGAACTACTCGAGTGCCGACGCCTTTTTACTGTGACAATACTAGAACAAATGCTCACTACAACTTGCTAGTACCTAGAATACACAGGTTAGGTAACAATTATACAAACATAGCGGACGTGTTTGGTTCTGGCCTGTCACAGTATAGGGGCGCGATACTGAGAGCGCTTCATTCCGCCATAATGTAAATTATATACACTTTCTTTTTTTTGTTTTTCTCTCTGTTTATATTATTTTTTGCAAATAACTGTTATATACCTACATATGTAAAAGCCTATTTAGGCGTAAATGAATGAATAAATAAATAAATAAATAAATAAATTACCTGGAACTATTGAAACCTGCCAAATCGTCGGTGTTTAAATTAATATTTGTGTGTTTTTTTATATTAACAGAATTGTTTGTCACTTGAACAAAGTATTGAAGCCCGGTCCATTTCACAAGTTTATTATTGTTTAAGGGCCGAATGTTTGATCAGTAGTTAGAGTAACAGTTTAGCGAAAAGCAAATTTTTTTACGAAAAGGATGTTTTGATTGGCGGAAAATGCAAAAATCAATGCTTCTTACGCTTTCACTTTTTCGCTTCACCACCGATCTTGATCGTGGAAAAATTTTTGAAGTGAAAATTAACACACTCCCTGTCATCCAATCAAGTTGAAATTTTGCATATCGACTTAGTGTCGATGACAATCTCATCTGCCATGCATTTGCAATCACACAACACACACGCACACAAAAAATGCAAATTTATCTCAGACGATCGGGCAAGTATCTACATTCTGGAACTATTTTTACTTCCTTTCTTTTAACTCGTGGCGTCTGCTTGCTTGCCGGCTTGCCGGGTGAAAAAACTTTGGATCAATTTTTAACCCTTTTCCCGTGATCCAATCGAGTTGAAACTTGGCAAGTAGACTCGTGGCGACGATCAAGAAGATCTGTCAAATTGTCGTTAAAAAAATTAATAATTATAGTATAATTTCGGATTTTTTGAAATTTTATTGGTTTTTTCAAATTGGAATCATTAGAAAAGTTTGATTACTAGCATAGCGGCCCAATAACGTCGCAGAATAGTTTCTTAATTTGAATTACTCCGTCGGTATACATAATAGGTATTTCACTACGAATGTCGAAAATCTAAATTGACTGACAAATGTTTTTAGAATTTAATCTTCAAAGCATTTAGTGTCTTATCAAAGCTCAAAACATCTGACATTTAAGAAATATATTAAATTACTGTGAGTTTAGTGTTATGTTATATGTTTTAATTCGTCTTTAATTGTTGTTATATTTTACAAAGAAAGGGAGTATAATAAAAACTTGGTTTTTATGGGTTACTTTTTTTAAATTATTAAAATCATGGACACTTTAGAATTTATCTCTTTATTTAAAATTGCTACAAAACAAAGGCTGGTTGTTATTGTTATAACGTGGTGTAATCCCTTTAAAAAATTACGCTAAAAACTCTGCAACTACATATACTCTATTACATTAACTTATGTCGATTATGAAAAGATAGTTCAACTTATTGCAAAAAATAAGTCAGAAATATTGAAAAAAATGCAAACTTTGATACTGCATATCTCCATAACTATTGGTATTAGGTCATGGTTGCTTGAACATTTTAGACTCATAACATAGGCAGGAATCTACCGGTCAAGTTTCTGCTGCTAGCTCTGGTACACCCTGTATAATTAATCCATTGCTGTTTTTAAGGTTTCAGACCACGGTTCGTGCGTGGTGCGAGGGTGTATTTTTCGTAATTATTTTCAAAGCAAACGAAACATAGATTTTTTTAAATTAATAATCATAGTCAATATATACATATAAAAGACTGTATACAAATTTTTGTATACGAATCCTAAGTATAGTTTGCGGTGTACGCTGCTTCCAAGAGGACACTCCGACGAAATTGCTACTCGGCGGTTGACAGCGATTAAGCCATGAGGTTGAAAAATAAAATTAAAATATATTTAGAAACTAGACATACAGATTTACAGCATCACATAGGAGAATTTTTGTATCTAAAAAAATGGCGGACCAGCGAATTTTATTTCCGGTTTTAAATGAAAATTTTCATCGTTCATAAAAAAAATCCCTGAGTGGTGCCATAGAGACTGCATTTTCGAACTCTTTAAGACTTGACGCTTGCAAATCGGATGTATAGTTTTTTTTTTAATATGTCGTCAACCAGGTTGAAAAACGTAGTTTCGAGAAAAATGCATTCAAAGTTTTGCTGAAGGATAATTCAACGTATAAACTAATTTTTTTATTAAAATTAAACCGCTGTATCTCCGTCAATTTTACAAATTTCTTTAAAACATTTGGTAAAAGCCATCTTTCAGAAAATCAAAAAAAATAGAAAATAAATAATTACCGTGATACAATAACAGATTTATGGTTTGACGCGGTGCATAGCTATGCTCTGCGCAAACGGTGTCATATAATGATGATTAAATGATTGGTGCGCATAGGTGACATATTTGTATGAAAAACGCGCGATTTGCGGTTCCCCAAACAGGAAAAAACATATGTACTAACCTGTAACCTGTACTGGATCGGTATCACAGGCTGAATATTTGTTCCAGCAGTCACCCTTTACATTTTATGACCCAGCCAATCGCAGCATTGTGATTGGTGCATTCTCATGCAAATTTGTCGGGCTTTATTGATATATTTATTATATTAATTAGCATTGTCCGTTTCTGGTCCACATTATATAACTGCATTTGTTTACAATACTATACATTATAAGCCCTATTCTCCTCACTCACCTCCATGTGAGTTTAATGATTTTTTTTTCACTACTTAAGTTTGGAGAGAAATAATGTTGACGCCAAATCCATAAAGTGTAGTTTAATTAAGATACATAATAGAAGTCAATGAATAATATGAGAAACGTGTGTGGAAGTCTTTTTATACGATGGTCTAGGGCTTAAAACTTGTATGAGCTGGCCTGAGTGAACATTCTGCACAATGCAACGTTTATCAATTACATCGAAAGAACATGCAGACATTATCAAGTTTTGAAAGTTCTATATATGTTCAAATGTGAGAATGATTGGTTTATTTGAATTTACTTTGATAGGGACTAGAACTAGTGCATAGATTTTCGCAGCTGATAATGATACATGTACAGGATGTACCTAGCAGCAGAAACTTGGCCGGTAGATTCCTGCCTTATGGAGATGTGCAATATCAAAGTTTGCATTTTTTTTCAATTTTTTTAACTTGTTTTTTACAGAAAGTTGAACTATCATTACGGTAACTTATTTCGATTCTGAAAAATTCATTCGCTTTAATAACAAGTCGAATAAAATTATAAAAACCTTGCTAATATTGAAAAAAGTTTATTTACAGGGTTTTTAACATTTTATTTAAGTTTTAATGTAGGTACATACATATACATACATGAAATTCTTACGAATTATTTTAACATGTTTACTGGAATACGCCTGCAAATCTGTATTTTCAATTCTTTTAACTATTTTATATGAGTTACATATATATAAAAATTGTTAAAGTCAAAAATTATCTACGCAGGAATGATGTCATATGTATCGTATGTGAATTTTTAAATAGTAATACATATTAAAATGGAAAAATTCTTATTGAGAATTGCTAAATACCCACCATCCGTAATGCAGATTAATTTTTAAAATTTCACTACGACCTCGGGATTTCAAATAGCATCAGGTCGAATCACAATAATTTCTAAATGAAAACTAGTTTAATTGCTGTCACAATGGGTTATGTAAGTATTAATGATGTCGGGTTACAAATATTTTCGTGGTGACCAGTTGTCTCTGTTTGCCAAATGGCTACATCGTATCGCGTATTATTGTTTTCTGGGTAAATTTGCCTTCTTTTCCGAAACAAATTAATTCTGCGCTGGGTGTGTAGGAATGTTGAAAGATTTTATATAATGGATAATATTAGCTAATTATATTTCATGAATAAATATAATTTAATTTAATGATATTATTATTATTTTATGTTTAATAATTATATATGAATTCAATGCATTTCAGTTCTGAGGATCATCATTGAATTTTTGGTTACTATGTACAATGCTGAAAAAGATTAAAGCTATATAGATTATATAGCTGGAATCACCTATCAGCGTTCTATACCATAAGGATTAGTGCTAGATAATTCGTAGAATAGTTTGGTCGTTTTTGGTTCGTTTATTCCATTCGTTTCATTTATGGACATAAATAAACATATAATTACACTAGGAATTTTCAATTTTATTTTTATTTGCTATTCTTTTATTAATCTAAATATTATATTTTTTCCAATTTGTGTGGAAATATTTTTGGCTGAGTGTAAACTCACTATCTGACGTTTGTCACTAAAAAAAAACGTGGTGTTTGTGAAAACTAATTGGTTTATGAATTACCTACCCCTGTCATCGTTATCTTCTTCTTCTTCTTCTACCCCTTATCCTAACAGGTCGGGGTACCTGCACCGCATAAAAGGTTCCAACTTTTCCTGTCTCGGGCTTCGCTTTCCACGTCAGCCCAATTTAATTGCAACCTCGGTTCGCAGCAGTTCTCCAACTGTTTCTTCCAGCTCCTCCTAGGACGGCCTCTTGGTCTTCTGCCTTCTGGTCTTGCCTGGGATATCCGCTTTGGCAGTCCGTCTACCGGCATCCACAAGATGTTTCCCAGCCACCGTAACTGTGAACTTAAAATTTTTAAATATTGGCTACATTTCTAGCACCGACAAAAAACATTAAGCAGTCAACGTGCATAATTCAAGACCATCATCGCATGAGAAGCCAGTGACATGCCCACTGGACTACGAGGGCTAATTTGCCTACCTGGTCAGTACCTACTCGCCATCACACTTCGTGAAAACATTAATGACGCGCATAGAATTAATTTTTCTACCCTTTAGTCGCGAGCTCGCCTCTGGATCCGTGACGAACCGCCGATTGACCACGGGCGCTCGGCTCGATCACCAAAACAAGCGAAGCAAATAAGACAAATCACTAATTTTCCGATTAAGCAGTCGGAAGATCCCGGCAGCTGGATCGGAACCAATCACCGCGACCATATGCATAATTTCGTCAAGTTCAAAACGTCTATTAGCTACCGGGAAAGGCCCGGGCGGACCGTCGACGAATCCAGACGTTTGAAAATGTAATAGTAGGTACTGCAGCTGTACAGGTTTTTCAAAACGAAATATGTGGAAATGGTTATAGATTACGGCATAAATAGTAAATAGTAAACATTAGAATCGCATAACAGTAAAAAATACTTGTATCAAAATATACAATTTCATTAACTTACTTTTCTAAGTTTGTACTACACCTATTTGTTGCAGTTTCCATTTCTCGAATCTTCATCGCAACATTGCAATAATGAGACAATTTAACTCACGAATGATTTAAAACAAAAACAAACGACAAATAACTTTTAACAAAATTTCCGGGAGATAGAGAAAGTCGCAAGGAGGGGGCATAACGCTTTTTTCTTACGTGACGATTTCTAGCAGTCAACTCCTACCGCAAACCGGGTTAAGGAAATTTGTTACAATTATCTTAAACATGAAAAATAAAAAATATATATAATGTAAAAGTATATAATTCTGCGCTCACTGTGCACGCTTACATTAACAAATAAATAAGAGAGGATGCTGTAAGATGCTGATGAGGATAGATAAACAGTGCATACAATAGGGATTCCATGACAACTACACATTAGATAAGTGCACCTAGTCGGCTCATTACTTTCTTTGCTCGGGCTACTTTTTTTTAGATTTTATAACCAAACATCGATTAGAAAAGGGGGATTATTCTCCTGATCTGACTTCAATCTGAAAAATAACGATTTTTTTTAATGGGACCTTATGCACATAATTCAATATCTGGGTAATGTTAAAACAAGTCAACAATCTATTAATTACGACAGATTATATTTTTAATAATTATGTATTTTCTAACAAATAACATAAAATATAAAACACTTTGTTATTTTTTTATAATATTTTAAACCTACACTAAATTGTGTAGGCATATTTTCAACATTTTTAAATTCGCCGAAATGTCTTACACAGCGTAAAATACGTTCATAAGTACCCACCAAAAAAATAAAAATACTGCATATGATATTATTATTATTGAGACGTAACCAAGAATTCCCCGAAGGAACCGGTTTAGGCATACATAAATTTAGATTTCTTTGATCGCTAGTAAAAGATTATCTGGGAGTTCCTATTTTATCGAATAAAAATTAAATGTTACAACCTCAAAATTACAATGTACGCAAAAATAGCATCCGCTTCTGTAATCCGATGGCAGCTAAACTTGACAGTGATTGTCGGATGACCATCACGTGCCGTAACTGGAATATAATGTTCAATGCTTCTTACTCTAAATTTAATCGTTAAATTTACTAATTATCCGTGAAATCAATTGTCTCCGCATTAGTACAACACCGAACATACTTCTGTCACGGATGTCATCCATTCGTTTACATATTTTATTTTTTAATGCCCCCTACTGTATGCTCACCTTGCGCAAGCGATTAAACACGTTGATTTCAATGTGTTATTTTATTCTAAAACGTAGGATAGTTACATAAGTTAGAACCAAACAACCAACAAATTGTAAAAGTGGTGAGACATCCAGAAGTACGAGATTTTGCATCTCATAATGCAGGGAAAGATTGCCGGAAGTCGGGGTCCTGGAAGAAGGAGAACGTCATGGCCTATCTGCTATAGGGCTATTCTCGGCCGCAGTTAATAATGTGATGAAAGCCAGCGTCCGTAGGGCACAAGAAGGAAAAGAAGAAGAAAAAACTCGCGGCTAATAGGATAGGATAATCAGATTTCTAGTAAGACTCCTTGAACGCCATGCAACTACTAGTGACGCGAGATTTGTTGGTATTACCATACTTATTAGAAAGTGCTAACATAACATACATGTAAATAAATTTTAGCACTTTATAAAACCCACCAGGTACAACTGACGAATGCAATAGCTGTCGGATCTGGCAATTCGCGACACAAGACACGCTAATTTCTTTATTCTATACTTCGCGTATTAGCGAAGAAATTCCGTTCGTGTTTAGCGATTACCGTCACACACCTAACCTAAAACAACAAACTTCCACAGATTGGCCAACAACCCGCGTTTCGGATACATGTTAATTTATCCCGCGTTTCTTAATCCGCGTTCGCAGATCTTCGCGCGATTCGCTCGGCGTCACCCGGGGCATGTTGTTTTAAAATGACACCGATTTTCGCGAGTAAACTTTCGCCGCGAGCAGCGTTCGCTATCTCCGGAGCGCGCGCCCGATCCCCGCGCTTGCGCAAACCGTGTCGCAAGGACCCGCGTTTTCCCGCTTCTCGATTTGAAAACGGGACGATTGATTGTTTACGCGTTCTTGCGACAATGCCGCCGATCATCTGTTTAAAAGCCAAACTTCCGATTGGCCGAGCGCGGAGGGTGGGGGGAAAGAGCGCTATTCTAAAAATCAACACATAACGGCTTTGACAAATCACTCCGTCTCAGATATTCGCTGCCCGAGGTATCGCGCGCAGGTGCCACAGCCAATCCTGACTAAACAGATCGCGCCGCGCTCAGTCGGTACAATTTTATTTGTTTGTTAATTAATTGCCGACCCGTTGCGAAAATTAAAGTGCGAGGACTACGCCGCCCCGGTATTACTTAGTGTCGGTGCTCGAGCGTGTGACAGTGCGTCTGCGTTGAAGCGATGATTTTTTAAAAAGCCCTGTCGTGAAAACGCGCCATTTGTGATTTTCCGATTTATGAAAAATGTCTGGATCCATGAATTTGTATTTTTATGACGAATTTTGAACGCTAGTACCTGATTTTTAAGTTAAATAATTTTATTGAATTGTCTAAATAATAATAAATTAAAAAAACAAATACTTATAACAACAAAATACAGAGTTTCCCAGCCCTCCGCAGGCCACCAGTTTTTTTCCTTTTGTAAGTGTTATTTGATATATTTTCTACTTACATAAATTAAAAGTGTCAAAATATTTGCAAACTACTTTCCATTCTCCATCTTGTCATTTTTTTATTTGATTTTTGCAGTTGAATATGCGCGATTGTGAATGAATTATTTATATTTTCATATACACACATACATATTATGTACAAATAGACAGGTAAGCGAAAGAAACATACCTCCTCGGCCAGAGGTATGCTAGATTTTATCTGTAATCCAGAATATTTTGAACATGATAAATTTTTCAAGAATACAACACTGGATTTTATCCCCAGGGGGACATCATTAATCAAGATATCTCATAGAGACGAAGCTATTTTTTATATGGGAAAGTAGGTACGGAAAATTTCCATTCCAGACAAACTAATCTATGAGACATCTATAATATATATTTTGATTTTTAATATAAATCTTGTTCGTACCTACCGTGTCCAAAAATATTCTAGCAATCATATGTCTTGTCTCGTGTTATAAATCGGTAAATCTACATTATTTTAAAGGTCTCTCTGAACGATTCGTTATATAATTGAGTGTTCAACGAAAGGATGTCCAAATAGCCGAGTGAGAGTGTTTATAGAGCTATCGTACAAGTCCGATCCTAGGAAGTAACGTGGAGAACAAACCTGAACTCAAAATGTTTCCAATAGGCTGACAAGAGAACAATGGCTCTTGTCAATAGAATGTTAACGAATCGACAATATTGATAACGGCCCGATCGCATTTACAAACATATTAACATTAAATAATAATTGTGTGCTTTCAAATGATTCGCCTGTCTCGAGTAACAACGCGCTAGATGAACCCGGTGAAATGAAATGTTCAGAGAAATAAAAAAGGTTCTCCGTTATAATATATTGTAGTTCCCTTCAAAATTAATAGTCGCAGTAGGGTTTCAAATTCTTTTTTTGTTTTTTTTATTGTTCACAACAAAATATTTATAGGAAAAAATCCTCACGATTTCTCAGTTAGGCTAGGCCTGTTCTAGAGAAACCGCCTCACATTTTAATGTATTTTCTATGTTTTAAGGTAAAATACTATAAATAATAAAATGCGAGAGCAAAAGCAATAAACATCATAAAATAAATCAGTATAAAAAAGTTCGTAATATCAAAAGTATTCAAAAACAGTATAGAATAAACATTTCAAAGTAAACAGTATATAAAAAAACTTAAGTAGTGTAAGCTGTATAAAAGAAACAGTATTAAGAATATAAGACAATTTAACTAAATTAGAATCTAGATTTACATAAAATAAATAGTAAAATAATCAAATGAAGTGAATAAAATAAATAATATAAAAATACTAAACAATTTAAATAAATTAGAAAAAAATTGATTGATCTTTTTTTATAATTAAAAAACATAAAAGCATAAATTAATATGCAATGTTGGAAAACACTATAACTTCGGAAAATTAGCGTACTTGTTAGAGCTGTACTTAAATTTGCATTTGCTTATGTCTAAATATACTCCATATAGACGGTGATCTATTTATGATAAAGAAACACAAAGTTATTTTTAAAGTCTTAGTTAAAAATCTTTGAAACTACGCTTTGATAACTGTAAAATGTTTATGAATTACAAGTTTTATTTTTTTCGTATTACGGTTGTTAAAACGGATCATTGATTAATTTTAAAATATAACAAAAATGTAACTTTACAGATTTGCACAATCAGCTAGCCAGCGATTTGTTGTTATTTCCGCCTCCAAAATTTAATCATTTCCCGACTACATTCCAGAAACATCTGAAATTGAGTGTTCAAAAAGCTTAGCAGACTTGTAATTAAAAATACGCGTGGCATACGGGTCTCTCGAAAGAGTGCCTCTCGAAAGGAAAATTGTAAGTCCTATATTTTTGAGCCGGTTTTTGAAAATTTTGAACCTACAACAATGACATCTTCCTCTTCTTCTTCATCAGCCTTCGTATCTCCTCTGCTGGATACAGGCCTCTTCCTTCCCTTTCCAACCTTCCTTGTTGTTTGCTAATTGTAGCCATTTCTTTCCCCCCACGGCGGCTATATCATCGGCTCATCTCTTTTGAGGTCTTCCGATGCCTCTTTTATCTCCCAAGGTCTCCATTTCAGAACTCTGAAATGGAGACCTTGAGAGAATAAATTCTCATTGCCATTTTAGCTTCGCTACACGATCCATGATATCCACCACTCTAGTTCTGGGCCTAATTTCGTCACATTTAATTCTATCTCTTAGGCATACTCCAAGCATGGATATCTCCATGGATCGTTGCGTGCATTTGAGTTTTTCTACACTTTTTTTTTGTATGGGCCATAGTCTCCACTCCATACGTCATCACTGGCAATATGCATGATTCAAAGGCTTTTCTTTTTAGGCTAATTGGGAACTCTTTAACAATGATATCTATACTTTATTAATTGAGATAAACCTCTGAATCGGTAGGTTGAATGCGGCATCGTTGAGCGCAAGACCCACAAGGCATAGAGCTCTGGCGGAGAGACAATGTTTTTAGTCTTAGAAATTCAATAATATTTAATTATCTTAGAAATTTAATAATATTTTTTTTTGTTTAGACGTTAAGTTTACATTTTAATGTTTTAAGAAATTAAAACCTATTGTTGCTAGGGGTTTCAACAGCAAATTAAACACTACATTACACAGTGTTTTTCCAATTCAAAATAATAAAAGTATACGGGGTTATTTGGAAAACATTAATAACCTCGCAGGACTATATTCCTGCCTTGATTATGAATTTTTCGTAATCGATAAAAGTCAAAGTCAAAGTCAAATATGTCAGAAATAGTGAAAAAATACAAACTTTGATGTCGCATATCTCCGTATCTATTGATATTAGGTCATGATAGCTTGAACATTTTCGACTAATAATCAAAGCAGAAATATGTTTTCCAAATAACCCTGTATATCTTATTAATAGCGTTGCGAAATTTTATTATTAGGTATGTCTGGTCTTTAGAAGGTTCAGTGCCTAATTACTTCCCCTTTTGTAGAGCCAGAATTTCACTTTTGTATCAAAATATGCAAAACAATTACTATGGAAGGAAACGGCTTGTAATAGAAATCTATAGAGGAAAAATTTCGAGGAGACCATGACTCAGCATGAGTGTTAGAATCAATAGGGATGAAAGTAAGACAAATCAGCAATGTAAGAGCGACGTTGTGCATACATCAAAAAATGTGTTCTTTCTTCACTGGGGATTGGGAATATTTTTTTTCGAAATTGCACAAGTAACAATTGTGAGATGTATGGTGAAATAATGCAATCAAACTTATTTTGAAAAACGTTACCTACCGTGTTTTGATTCGGGACAGCCGCGCCGGCCGAGTCGATAATAGCTGTACTATCTCGGGTTCATTTATCATTTCCATTGTGTAACTACTTTACTGAGATTCTAATGGAAGGCGCATTATACACAATGTATTAATAGCGCGACGTCTTGCCACGTGAATACATTTGAAAATGATCGATGTCTGCACGTAACGTTTACAGAAGTCCTGCGCGGCCAGGCACGACTCGTACCGTCCAAAAAATAAAAAATCTGTCCACCAATATTCTCAAAAACGCATTCACCGCCTCGGGTATAAGTTATCTTAACTCGATGACATTTTTTTTACAGGAACAAACACAAAATAATTATTTAAACATGGAATATTCCAGTAGAATTAAGTATAGTTCAATGAAGTGAAAAAAATGACATAGAATTAGTACCGCTCTAATTCTGATTTATTATTTAATTTATTTTATCATTATTTTTGTGTTTTTAATTACGACTGTTTACTTTTTTGCCGATAAGTGTTTGTATATAAAAATGTTTATATGATTGTTCATTAATTTTTAAAATATGTTTGGGGAGTACTTGTTCTTCGGAATTGGATAAATAATATTATAAAAGCCCACTAGGGTCTATAATAATAAATAAAAATATCCTCAAAGATTTATTTTTAGATTTTGGTTTTGATGGTGCTTTGAATATCTAACTTTATTACACTTTAATTTTATCGAGAAACCATTTATTCAATTTAATATTATAAAATATTTATACATTATAATAAACAGAATACATATATTCTACCGATAGTCCTACTTTCATGATTAATTAAATTTAAATAAATAAGTAATACACAAACACTAAAATGAGCTCGATTACGATTTTTTTTCCTGATAAAAAGTATATCTCAGATTTTATTTACGTGTAAATAATGCTTTAATATTTAAAAATCATTATTTTTATGTACCATTAAAAATATTTGTTTACATATCAAGAGTATCATGAAGAACAAGTATAAAACGTCAAAATAAGGATAATGTTTCTCAGGGCTGACGAATAATGTATTTTGTGTTCGAATATGACTGATATTTTTATATATTTCAGTTTTTAACAGGAGTATCTTTTAACCACGTGTTAGTTTATCAATGGCCAACGCCAAGCTCGCCATTTACCTATGGCTCGGTATTCACATTTAAGGATGTCGAATAGTTGTTTTTCATGGCCATCAGATTGAAGGTTCTTCAGGGTTATTCCGCCGTGTTTTGGTTTTAGTGTCTAGTGGTGGACGTTCCGAACCACGCTTCAGTTCTGGTGACAGCCGTTGAAAAGTCGTTTTCCGTGTAAACCTGTTTTGTTTGAATCAAAAAACCATACGTATATACAAAAAAACTTAACTTTGAATTGAAATACTTCTTCTCGGCCGGGATATTGCAACTAGTAGGCCTTAATTCACATTCACTGCTAGTCATTTTCTATCCAAGGAAATGGCAGTACGAATATATTTAAAAATTACATACAATTTGCAATGTAAAAATACATTATACATTTATTATATGAGCAGCATTTGAAGGCGGTTTTTTCCCACTAGGTCCGCCGAGATGCATTAAGGCTATGTACTTTCGTATATAAGTTACTCAATGGAACTTTGTTTAGTCGATGGACAACTTTTGAGCGTGCTTAGAAACGTCTTTAGTATTTCCTTTTCGACAAACAATCCCTTCCACCCGCGAGACTTTTTAGTTCTCCACTTTCAAGCTCCTTCAGTGCTGTCGAAATTATTGTGACCGTTAATAGAGCCCTTTAACCAGAGTACAATTACATCAGTCGCTAACAAAAAGATTAATTTGATTTCAAAATTCTTAAATTTATTTTAAAAAGATGTTTAGATTGTTTTTGTTTATTATACAGGGTGTACCAGAGCTAGCAGCAGAAACTTGGCAGGTAGGTTCCTGACTATGTTATGAGTCTAAAATGTTCAAGCAACCATGGCCTAATATTAATAGTTATGGAGACATGCAATATCAAAGTTTGCATTTTTTTCAATGTTTCTTACTCATTTTTTGCAAAAAGTTGAACTATCATTACAGTAACTTAGGTCGATTATGAAAAATTCATTCGATTTAATACAAGTCGAATAAAATGATAAAAAAATGCAAATGCAAAAATTTAAAAAAGTTTTTTTTTTCCAAGGTTTTTATCATTTTATTTAAGTTGTATTGAATGAAATGATTTTTTCGTAATCCATATAAGGTACTTTAATGATAGTTCAACTTTTTGCAAAAAATAATTCAGAAATATTGAAAAAAAATACAATGATATTGCATATCTCCATAACTATTGATATTAGGTCATTGTTGCTTGAACATTTTAGACTCATAACATAGTCAGAAATCAATCGGACAAGTTTCTGCTGCTAGTTCTGGTACAAATATATAATTAGAAAAATATTGTTGTGACATTTTATATAATCTATATCACAAATAGTTAATAAACAGAATGCTCTATGGTTCATTATTTATGGACAGTCTATTATATTATCCGCTTACACTATTATTTTTTACTAGAGTTAAAAACCTGTCCCGATGAAATGCACTGAAAGAAATATTTAGAGTAGCTATTTTCGATACAGCGGCATAACATTATTCAAATTTTTTGAAAATGGATTTGTTATAACTCCATGACGAAAACTTTTATTTAATGTCAAAGGAAATAATAATAATACTTCCCCGTGAAACATACTAAATGGCAATGGAGTTTTAATAAAAAAGTTATCTCTGATTTGCGACGTTCGTCACTTATACATTAAAAGAATACTTTTTCTGAAATCTTTTCACGTTTAAGCCTTTTCCACGTACCTGAATTCCTGAAAGGTATCGTTACCAATAACGTATTTTATATGTCACGCTAGAACAAAAATAAACTCGACCGAATATCCGAGAACATTGAAGAAGGAAAAATATTTAATCGGGTTTCGTTCGTTTCCCGGGCGTTGAAATTATTTCGCATATTTTTCATCGTACGCACAAATTTCGCACCGATGAAAATAACACAAGGACGGCCGCTCTTTCAGCCCAAGGGCGCGACTCGGCGGTTCCCGCTGTGGAAGATAACACAATCTGTTGTACTTGACTAACTCAGCCTACTTTTCACACGTACATACTTTACCCAAATACCTACTTTAAAATGTATTTTTATACATAGAAGCACGTACGCTCCACAAGAATTAGAATTATGAAATCTGTACATCCCTAAACTGACATATCTCTCGTTTCATTCAGTACTCAACCAAGATCCTGAATCTATTCCGGATTGATCTTCGTAGTAAAAATTCCGAAATTACTTAATAACATTTCGAAATGTGTTTTTTTTCAATCAATTAAACAGTGGTTGACTTATAATACTTATTCAATTTCTATACTGGTTTAAAAAAATAGAAATATGGCCGTACAATACTGATTTTATTATAATAGATTTTAATGTACCTACTGATTTAAGTTATTAGTATACTTTATCGTGTCAACATCAATTTTAATACTTATTTAAATTTTATTAAAAAATATACAGATAAGTAACTCTAGTGAAATTTGTGACAGGCGACCATTAAGTCAGAGCAATATAGTATATTATAAATTACTATTTTCACTGCTTGCCTGATTTTTCAGCAGTATAACTCCAACATGAAATATATTTTAAAAAGTATTTATCTATATATTTTTTTAATAATAATAAGTTTTCATGTATGTAATCATGATATTAAGTTTTCTTTTTTTCTTTTGTTGTTTCTGTCTCACTAAAATTAAAAACTTGTGCACGGAAACAGGAGTAGGTACAAACACATTTTTAATTGAAACACTTCCAGTTGTTTGTATTCTTTGATTATAACTAGTATTGGTGTTTTAGTGATTAAAATGTTATTTGTGTATTTGTAGTAATGCAATGTTTTTATATAGTCCGGTCTAAATTAGGGATTATTTAACTCTTTAAATATTATTAAGTCAATGGATAGGTTTTAATTTTTTAAATATTATTTACATATACATTTTTTCTGTGGTTTTAAGAATCTAGAGATTACTTTTATATGTTCCACCCCAACCTACGATTCCGTATTATAATATGGATTTTATAAAGGCACCACATGCTATTCTATTCACCATGTTATCAAAATGTTGCGTAATCTTATAAAAACATATATAATTTTTTTAATTTTGTTTACAATTGTGTTTATGTGCCCCTTCCATTTCTTTTGTTGGTCTATAGTAACACCCAAGTACTTAGTAAATTTTTTCATATTTAGTTTTTTGAAGATTAGAGAGGCAAAGTTTTCTATATGGCGTTCAGATATCGTTTTTTTACCGCATTTCTATAATGGCCGCATTTCGTCTGAATTTTTTTCTTTATCTTTTGCAAGTTTTCGCGCGCGTGAAACTGTCGATAACGTAGCAATTGAATACATTCAGCCTGCCAGACAGCACAACACACCTTGATGGCTAGAAACTATTTGATTTGTGTATTCTTATTTTACGGCAATAGATAGGAGGTGTAATACATCAAGAATACAGAATACAGGTATCCGATGTTGATGTTTTAGCGGTGGGACCGTTTCGGAGAATTCTTCTCGAGTTATAAATATCTAAAGAAAAAAATATCCAATCTAATCTGCGTGAATATAAATTGCAAATTACCATACGAGATCACAGTTCCAAAACACAACGATAACATAATGTCTATAACATTTGAATATCTAATTACTTACAACACATCTAGGATACGCAAAAGACTGTGTTAATTTTTAAAAAATTGATTTTAGTAACGGCGAAGAGCTCCAAGATTCTATATTCAACATTTTACCATTAAATAGTAATAAATTATTATTCAGAATATTATGGCCGATTTTAACCTTTAAACTCATTTAAACACGACTCATGAGTAGATAAATATATTAATTAATTCAAACTGAAGTATGTGACGTTAAAGATTTTGAGAGAAAAATATAGGTACTAAACGATTGCCCGACAGTCAACTGCCTGACAACCGATTGCCCGACAGTCAACTGCCTGACAACTGATTGCCCAACAGTCAACTGTCTGACAACCGATTACCCAACAGTCAACTGTCTGACAACCGATTGCCCGACAGTCAACTGTCTAACAACCGATTGCCCGACAAGCTAAATTCCATAAAAAAGATATATTGAAAATACAATATACGCCTTGAATATGTTAACAAAAACGTGAATATCGTTTTACAACTGTTAAAATCATCAAACTGATCAATTTAAAATTAAAACAGTATTAAGAACATTTTTTCCTTTAGGGTTATTGAAAACTTTAACAATAATTAATTTTATACCATACCTAGAAGTTATTTCGAGTATTTTGATGTATTTTATTATAAATAAAATTACAATCTAAATTGTATTAAAAAATAATGTGAATATTCAAAATAAATTACAGGAATGGTGTGGAATAAGATATCCTCAGGAACTCCATTAGAATAAAATATTCATCAATATAGTTTAACATTGATCAATTTATGCATATTTCCACAAAATCCGTAATCTTACAAATGAAATAACATTTTGTCGGGAAGTTGAGTTGTCAGGCAGTTGGCTTTCGGAAAGTTAAGCTGTCGGACAGTTGGCTATCGATCGATGGGCTGAGGGGAAATTGACCCCAACCCGAAAAATATGAGTACGCACTTTATTGCGCAGTGTTGCAGAACTGAGAGAATTATTTACATTATCTAATACATTTTTCTTAATTTAACACCTTAAGATTCTTAAACTAATATTACGTCACTTCATCCACTCTTGGAAGATTATCGGTTAACTTATTATAAAATTATTTTGCAAATTTTTAGCTCTTAAACCATTGTGGCAAATAAAATAATGTTAGCTTTCATTCAAGAATTGTAATTCATATTTTCCAATACTTTTGGTTAGGTTGAGTAGAATCCTAGGTTTCATTAAGCTTTTCTATCGATGGCTGTAGAGGTGTTTGAAAAGGGAAAAGTTGTCGTGAAGCAAGATAGCTCTTCTTCGATAAATTAGTGCTGAAATTGGACAAAAACTACGGGAATATTCGTGTCCAAAAATCCTTTATATTATAAGTATTATATATGAACCCTTTCATAAGGACTTCCCTCGTCTCCTATTCATGACAACAGAAAGCTCATTGAAATTATTATGTAATAGTTAGTAAAAATTTTGCAATATACCTAATAAATATATTATGTTTGATATTAAAAACTTAGTTGATTTCGTGAATAAAGGTACCTGGATAAGTCTAATTTTTTAAAGTAAATTGGTAAAACTGGCAGCCAATTGAGTACCTTTTTGGTCTTGTGGTTAGGACTCTCGCCACATGATCCAAAGGTCGCGGGTTCGGACCTCACTCCAGACCAGCAAGTTAGTCCTATAGTTTAAACAGTAAGAATATTGATGTGACACATACTCCATGTTCGCATCTCTATTTAAAAAAAAATTGGAACGTATTTTATTTCGGTTTGAGAAACAATAATTTAACATGCGAGCATGTGCGTTACTAAACAAATAATACACTGTGTATAATTTTAAAGCTACGTGATAAAATTAATTTTAATGTCCTCAGCTCGGTCGGCTTCGGACAAGGAAACCGATTTAGCATAAGATATCCACAATGTTGAACTGTCTCGTGAGAATGAATAATTGATTGAGTCAATCTGCCTTGAATGGTCTTTTCGTCGGCCAGGAATGCACTCCTCCAGCCGCCGCGCAATAATGTTCCAATCCTTTGCGGCGGAACCTGTTTGCTTAATATGTAGAGCTCGATCGGCGAGAAGGACGCCGCATACAATCTTCAAGGATATCCAAGGAGCGCAGGATCAACATATTAATCCGCTCGCTGACCGAAATAACTTCCAATTCGTGCAGCGTTTAGCTTGCACATGTGAAGAAGCACCTGACTGCACATTGCCATGCGCCAGGCGGGAGGAGCGGCCGAGTGTCGCGGTCATGTCATACAAACACACCGCAATGTCAGCTGTCAGCCGACCGAGAAAATTTGGAACTCTGCTTCGAGTGAGGTTCGAACCCCCGACCACTGAAATTAACCACTGGATCGTCGAACGCGACGATACGTAATAAAATATATTACTTTTTTTCTTGTAAATAAAAACTTTTTTTTCAAGTGCTTGAGCAACTTTGTTGATTGACGTTTAAAAAAATTGATTTTATTAGTTGTTTGTATCCAATTATTATTATTTATTTATTAGTTACACCTACACGTTTCGGAAAAACATTTCCATTGTCAGGTGTTTTATAAATGTCAAAACATCAAAATTAATGATGTCTTTCGTTAAAAAGTAACAAAATCTAAGTCATGTGTTTTAAAAATTATAAGCATTTAAAAAAATTTTTAAAAAATCTACACCCCGTGAAGGTCTTTTCACTCCTGTTGCTACAAATATTTATTTTTCTTCATTTTTTTATTATTATGTAATCCTGAATAATGCTTCTGTAAACTTTTGTCCACAATTCAAACCAACTGCTCCAGCTTGGAAAAAAATGACACTTTTTGACCCAACCAAGCATTCAAAATCACTACTGTGTCCAGTTTTAACCGACTGCTTTTTAATTTTTAAAATACTTTTCTGATAACTATTATGACTTGGCTTATCACCCGATTTCGGCTTGACGTCGAGATACGGGACACCCTGTATGTGTTCTCCTTTCTAATAACTACACCCTCTCTCTCTCTCATCTAACCCCCACCAAAGTTGACGTTCTGTCTCTCTTCCCTTAATGCTTTCTTGATTGTTTGTGATTCTGTTTTTGATTAGTAATATTCAACCCTTTTAAAGGTTCAGCTGTGAGCTGAAACTGGTTGGTTAAAAACTCTATAAAGTGATGTTAAACAAAGAGTTATTTTATTTAAAGATAAAAAAAATAAGTATATTAATATTACTGATCATTTAATTTTGCGGGTTGATCTTCAATGGGTTAACTAGACGACCCCGCGCAGCTTAAGAAAAAAGCCTTACAACAGAGAAAATTTGTTTCAGGAGCTGGTGCATATCAGTTTCACTAAGCAAAGCATGAATACAAAACAACGTGTTGTGTTGTATACCTTGAGTTGGAACAAAGCTGAACAGAATGCGCGCGCGCATTATTAACACAATCTAAAATTTCAACGATAAAAAAATCTAAACTACACATTAATTACAGAACCACGTACCGATTTGCATTTTGTTTGTATAAAAAATAGAAGACGAAACTGTAAACAGCATATAACTCAATGTCCATAATAGTGCATTATGAATTTAATCTCAATTATAAATTATATTATGAAAAAATGGTAAGCAAATGGAAAATAAACAATAGCGCCCGGAGCGTATGCAATTTTTAAACGACTTGATGTCGTCACTTATAATTATTGCTATTGGTTAAAAATATCATTCGTAAAATGCCATCTTATCTTTGATTGGTGAGTCATGACTTCATTGCGCGCGCATTCCTTTGCACACTAAAATTTCGCTCTCAACGCGCCTGAAGGAAGAAGTTAGTGGTAGTTAGTTAGTATTAACAGTCCGGATATGAAACGTGGATACTCATTAATGCCAGGATGACAATGTTCAATGGCGCCAAAAGGACATGGAGAGTTCCATGTTGAGGATTTCACGATTGGACAAAGAAATTAGATGAAATCATCTAAAAGTGTCTTAGATACAGACGTGTGGTGAGCACTGTCCACAGGAGACTAAATAAATCTTTAATTCGTTGACCCCTAAACGTTCTTGGCATCCCGTTTACTTTTTTCAGGTCTGATGACTCCACTGGACATGTCTCTTGATGTTCTGTTTTATTCTCTTTTACTTTACAAAAGTGAAAACATTTCCAAATATTTTATAATTATAAAATTTATCACGAATATATTTTCGGGGGACGATAGAAACTGAGAGAAAATTTTTAAAGCACAAATTAGAAATTTGTAAAAATATCTGGAATGACCCAATATATTCTGGAACCATCGCGACGCCACGGTTCTATAAAAAGTGATCGGCCGGCTACTGCGCACTCAGTTTAGAAACATCTATTGGGAATTTAGGAACTTCCACAGCTATGATCCCGAGGCAATATTTTTATTATTTTATGCAAATGCATTATGGTTATGCATTTTCGTAAAATGTCATTTTAATCACCCCGACGGAGGGCATTTTTTGAAACCGGTTGATTTTAATAAACGACCTCAAATGATTAAACAACAAGGTCATTTGATTTGGGTGATGATTATGGTGAGGCGATGCTCAGAATATTAATTATTTTCATTATCAAAATAAAAAATCACATTATTAGATTTCCTGGGCATGTTTATACGAACATCCTCCAATTGGTTTGAAATTTGGTTCGTAAATTATTTAGACATCCACCAATTCACGTCACTTTATAAATTATACTTTTACAAAATGAATAATTGAGCATCCTAAATATGCAGAAGGATCCAGTCCCAAAGGAACAATCAGATTAATCAGATCAAGGAATTGTTCCCAGATTAGTCTTCCTGCAATCAAATAATTAAATAATAATCCTTCTCGGGAACATTTCTACGGTTCTCAATTCGTATCGCGATATATTAATAAATTATTTTCAGCATATCTCTGTCCTTCATAACTTCAAGAAAAGAAAAGTCTATAACGCATATATTCTGCTCTGTTTAACATATGGTAGTCAAACATGGACACTAAAAACCTTAACAAATAAACTAAGCGTCTGTCAAAATAGCGTAGAAAGAAGTGTCATTTGAGTTAATAGAAGAGATAAAATAAAGTTAACAGTAATAAAAAACAGAACTCAATTCAAACAGGCACATTCTGTATATCGAACACTAAAATGGCGATGGACTGGACATATGTTGAGAGAAAGGCAAGAGAAATGGACAGAATAATAACAGAGGGGTATCCAAGAGACGGTAAAAGAAACGAAGGTGGACAAACGAAAAGATGGGAAGACGATCTAAAAAAATTGGCTGGTCCAGAATGGATCAGAGTTGCAAAGTATAGAGAAAAATGAAAATCTTTAGAGGAGGCCTATGTCGAAAGACAAGCTGTTTCTAAAATAATTACCCGATCGCTGAGAATTTAGAATAATTTAAATAATATAATATAGTTTTAAAAAAATCTTTTTAGTTAATAAGATTAGAATGTTTTATAAGTTTAACAGCAATAAAGGCTAATTTTATTTTATTTAATTTATTTATTTTATTATATTAAATAAATTTGCTGTCCTTAATGATAGATTTTCTATATTTACCTACCAACTCATCATCACTCATGTTGGCTCTACAACCCCTGAAGGGTCTCCATTGATTCATTGATCTATGTTTTGCACCTCTGACCAGTTTTGGACATCTAAGGCATGTCTTTTTAAGGATATTATCGCTTAACTTTAGCTTAGCTCTTCACATGCTCTTGTACCATGTTAGTCTTGTGTGCGCAGATCAGTCATCATAAGTACATAATATATTGTAGGGAGTTAATTCCAAATTTTGTCGTGTGAGCTAATGATAAGTGTATTTATGGTCTTGTTTTGTCCTGGTGTAAGTCGAAATTAAATGCTGGTTCAATGTGGGTGTGTAATGAATGTTGATAGGCATGACGACAGATTTTTAAATAACTTTCTATAATGTAGGTACACGTCTACTATTACCGAAAATAACATTATTTCAGTAATAAACTAAGTTTTTACACAAATAATTGCATTTTCATCTACATATTTTTAATTTCGCGCAAAAACGCCCGCAGCCGTCAACAACATTACGTTGTGTCTATGGCAACGGTTCAAATACACGGTGATGGGTACTGAGGCGTGGCGTCATTCTCTCTGACAGGCGTTTCAGTTAAAATGGCGGATTGCACAATTTTATACTTTTATTTTATTGAAAATCTTATCAATCTCAATGTGTATATTAACTGGATCATTTTTTAGAATCTTTTCAAAATATTTTCTTCTCTAAAATCAATTATTCTTTAATACTGTCATCATGCCTATTACTCACAATAAGGCAGTTGTAATGGTATTCTACAGAATTATTATATATTGAGGTAAACAGTTGTTACAAATCGGTTTCAATAGCTTGCGAACAATTTTAGGCAGATACATTTTGGGACGATTGTTTGAAACGTTGCATTCGCTTCCATTGTGTGACGCCTTCATGCATCACGTATCGTCAATTAGTTTCTGATCGCTAGGTCGAGCTGCGAAGGTCGGATCCATGATCGAAACCGCGATTTAAGCCATGCTTTGTATCGGATGGACGGATTTGATCAAAAGTTTTTTTTAAAACATTGTATTTTTTACAAACCAGTTATCCGAAATTAGCAGCGTGGCTCTGCATCACATCCCTGGATCAGAACCCGTTCTTCCACTCCGCGCTGAGTTCTACAACTTAGTTTTTTAATTGTCTCATTTGCCATTTTTTCTAATTGCATTAATGCGTATTATCATTTTAAACTAGCTCGCAGACCGTCTTTTGACACTGACTTAAGCTTTAAATTTATAAACAGTTTGTTATAATTCTTCTTCTTCTTCAATGGCGCGACAGTCTAGAACGTGCCTTGACCCCGAAATTGGCGCCGAAAAAAAGTCTACATTTCAAATAATTACACACCAATGATATGTGTCAAGTTCCCTACTAATAAAGATAAATTTGTTTAGTAAATGTACCCTCAGAACCAAAACTTCACATATCCATTGCATTTCAAAGGAATCCAATCCAACATCCAACTCCAATAGATTTTTTTTTTAAATTACGTTACGAATTGGTGCTTTAAACCCGTCCAAGGACGACATTAACAGTAATTTTTTTAACGTTTTACCTTTGAAAATGATCGTTTAGTGATAATAAATAGTAATTATTAATTATTAACTCCCATAATATTCTTATCAGAAAATTTAGTGTTCCATTTTACAAAATTTGAAATGTAACAATTTTCCTAGATTTGGTGTATTTTTGTTACTAACACTTTTGTATTACTTTTCATAGTATTTTTCTAATTTTAGCGTTATTTTAAAACAATTTCTATTCAATTTTATTTGCGAATGTATCCCCAGTATGGCCCGTTTGTTTCAAGTTCGATCAAAGTAAGCATGTCGATTAAAGCTTACATTTTTACGAAAACGGATCGTCTGATTGGTGGAGAACGTAAAAATCTATGCTTTAAGAACGCTTACTTTAATCCAACTTGGAACAACCGGCCCTATGCCGATTGACTTCACTCTTGCTAAACATAAAACATTAATTATACATTAATTTATACACAACGTTTTATTCCACTTATTTAAGTTATATAAGCCTAAGCGCTTTCGATGGGCACAACCATCATCGTCAAAGGCAATATTAGAACTTATATAACTCAAATAAGTGGAATAAGACGTTTTGTTAATCATGAACTTCCGCTCTGTAAACGAAACAACGCTTAATTTATAAAACACATGTTACTCTAAAAAATTATGCTAAATTTTTACCAACACAACAATTACCAATCTATTTTGTGGAAATCCGAACTGATTATATAATATGCTTTAACAACCTATAAATACAAATTCGTACGTATATTTTAGGGTGCCCGTTGTTTGTGCACGCGATGTCCGACTAGATAAAAGGCTTACTAAGGATATCTTCATGGCGGACATCTCAGAATAATGGAATGGAACCTTTCAGAATAATGAAATGCTTACTAATCTGTGTCATATTACTAGATGGTTGTGTATAAAAGAGATGGTCGGGACAATGATCTATCCTGTACAGAGATCTACCTCTAAATGTGTTGTGGAAGAAGAGTAACTGAAAGAAGACATTAGGGAGTAGTATTAATAATCTACCAAATTTAAAATGTTCAAAATTACTTCATAGGTATTCATTTTATGTAGTTCTAATAACTCACTAAATATTTTATAATCTCACCTGTAGATAAGAACATCTGTATTTCTCGAAGCTAGTAGTGTATACTCAAACTCAAAAGTGTTTTATTTATATATAAATCAATCATTCCACAAAGTTAATGCCAAATAAATGAATAATAGAAGTATCATGGTTTATTTTAAATAGTAGCTTTGATACGATAGTCCTGCAAAGATCATTAATTAATGTACAATACATATCGTCGCTGTATATATACCTAATAAAGCCTATGTGCCATTTAGTACATTCTGAGATGAACGAATCAATTTGTCAATTTTTCATATTAATAATGCAAAGTCTGCCTAGTAATTATTAAAAATATTTTTAATAAATCTAGTCTGTGCAATTATTTTTTAAAACAGTTTCATTCGTTTATCTCAGAAGAGTACTAAAACGTCACGTAGGATTAATTATATATACAGCGACGATATATAAAGTATAATATAAACGTATTAAGATAGTAGGACAGTAACATGTCTCTGAGTACAATTTTTCGTACCTGAAAATTGCAGCACGCAGATTGTGCTGTTTGTTGATCTTTTATCTAAAACCCGGATGTTTACGTCTTAATTATTTATTGTTGTCGACGGACAAAAGTACCTACTCAAAATTATTAATTGTACGTCATCTAAAATGTATCTGGCATTGTCTAATTTTCCACAGTCGTACTGCGACAGCATTCGAAAAGAACTCAAAATATATACAAATTATTATTACATATTGAATTACAAGCATTATTAAATTTAAAATTATAAAAGAAAACAGATTCATTAATTGAAAATAAATACCCATAGGTAAAAAATATCAGAACAAATTGTACGCTGCAAAAATTATCTTGATCTAAGATTCCTGTCAATTTATTAATAATTATGCAGATTTCGACAAAAATATTAGGTTGCGAGAAGCAATTGTAATGCACTTTTTTCTGTCATAACGTGGCTAACCAATACACTGACAAGGATGCAAACAAAACAGCGAATATTAGTTCACAAATATCTCAAGCTCCTTAACAATGTTAGTTTCATTTGAAGTTAAGCCGAGCATTCAATTGCATTATCTAAAATATAAATAAATGCTTTCAATTTAAACACAATTTTATGACAATTTAGTCTATTAGGCGAGTATAGGTCTATTCATATAAGCTTGCAATTGGGTTAGTGTGGGTACAGTGCGTAATACGCGCATTGTTTCGTTGTGTTAAATTTACGGACACGAGAGGGGCATATCCGTAAACTTTACACAACGAAACAAAGCGCGTATTACGCACTGTACCCACACTAACTCAATTGCAAGCTTATATGAAAAGACCTATAGCTAATATTGCAGATCACTGGCATAGTACGAGCGATGATGAACACTCGACGCCTCCAAATTGATTTTATTTTAAAAAGGTTACGGCAAAGGTTAGATGCATGTTATCAATCTTAGCAACGGTAAATGGAAATGCGAAAGTGCAAAAATGTTTTTGTAATGCGTAAAATCGTTTTTGCACATTATCTATATATAAATGGTAGAAAAAGAAACGGAGTTCTATGACTAATTTTACTACGGGACCGATTAAACATATATAACGTTTATATGTATTGTAATTTTAGCAAGATACACAAAGCAGAATTGGGTTGGATGCCTTATTTATTCCGTTCTTGCATTGTAAACAACCTGATATTTAGCGAGCGATAAATCATCGGACGCCTATCAGAAATTGGACTATGAAAGTGTATTTTGATTGCTACGTGCGTTATGTCGGTACGTTTGTACCGCTGCGATCAAACCATAGACACGCGGCTACATAATATTGTTTTCCCGCCAACGGCGCATTTGACAGGAGGTCGTTTGATTCACAATGGTTGTCACAGTCAAAGAAATGGAAATTACTGCGATCTAATTACATATTTTATGCCAAACAAACAAAGATACCAGCAATCTGCTGGTGCTGTTTTTCTGTTTTTTTCGTTGTTTAATTCGTGGTCATTTAATGGGGCTATTTTAATTTGAGAGACCAACTATACGTGACACTGCAGAAAAAAACAACAAAACACGTCCCAGACGAATGTACCATACCATCGCTGCATGGAATATGATTTTTCATACATGTTTCTTCCTGATTTGTGTCTACAGTTCGTCCAATTTATCTGGAGAATGGAGGAGGGCGCCCCAATATAGTGTGGCACACAGTCTAAAAATTATAGCATTTTTTGGGAATTTTTTCCAATTCGTTTTTTCTCAACTTAGTAATCAAGCAGTATAGGACGCTAGTCAAAAACATAAAAAATAAACCAACATACGTATGAATTTAACAAAATATATATGTTGAGAGTGGCAAAATGGCGTTTATATGAAGATCAAAGAAAAATTTCATCATTCTCAGTAACAAACACATACAATAATAATCATTTTATTCGGTCTCTCATAACTAAGAATCATGACTCAGTAATACATAAGGATAACAATCGGGTTATGACCGGCTATATCAACTTGGTTTATAGTAATCTTTGGTTCAAAGCATAGATTTTTGCGTATCCCATCAAACAAACAACCCGTTTTGTTAAACTTTGCTTTAAACGAACTATAACTATGTACTAATTCCACGACCGCTTCACCTTATTTAACAAAAATTTGTTGTATCATTTTTATCGTCGTCTGCCTGCAAAGTTTCAGCTCGATTGGATCACGGGAAAAGGGTTAAAAATCGATCCAAATTTTTCCCGGCAGACAACAACCCGCAGACGCTACGAGTTAAAAGAAAGGGAGTAAAAATACAACTGTTTTATCTGAAAAATTTTAAATTTCATGTTAAACTAGCTTTACGCATAGATATAATTTAGCTTCTATTAGAGCTTTGCTCAAGATTTGGATGAATACCTTCATTTCTATTATTTATCTAAAAAATGTTGGATAAAAAACATTACTTAAAAGAAATAAAAAAGCAGAAACAAATAAACTCATTGTAAATTATTTATTCAAAGGAAGTCTCAACACGTTCGAATAAATTTTCTTCTTCTTTGAAATTCTACACAGTCAAGAAATTTATATTGGTCTCAGTAGATTTTATCACTCTTTTCTCTGATCGAACAATTGATAAATATAGAATTACCTACTAATATTGCGTCTCGTCTATTTTATTGACAGTTAAATGTATATTTCAAAGCAGCATAGCTCAGGATGTAAATGACTTAATGGGCAAAAAATAATTATACAAACTTCATAACAGTTGCTTCAGAAAAACAGATTTTTGATTAATTAATTGAGGGGTATAAAAGCAGAGGCAGCAATATTCACTTCAACCAATCAACCCCCAAGGATGTGGCACGTTGCAACATAGCTGCTTCATACTAAAATGATAGTTTATATCGATTTTAGAGAAAAAAATCGTAGCAAAGACAGCAATATCCAATTATTTAAATAGCAAAAGCAGCAATGTCAACTATTTAGTAGCAAATACAGCAATTAAATTAAAATTTAAAGATAAATATTTTTAAAGGAAGCAAACACTTGGTGTTGGGACATTATAATTAAATGAATAATAATAACTCGGTTAAACACCACTTTATTTGTTTCTGGGTAAAATCTTAACAAAATCTTAATAATCTTAATAAAACCTTTATCTTAAGTTAAGGTTTTGTCGGAATAGACAACAAATATAGTGGTGTTTAACCAAGTGATAGTTATAATTTTTTTGAGAATTATTTTAATAATTATTTTTTGTATTACGATTAATAGCTGTACGGTGGACTTTTAAGCCCCTCCCCACCCAATAATACCATACTGTAAGAGGGACTGCACCAATGCGTAACACACCATTTTAATCGTATTTTTTTTAATATACCTATTGCGTAGATTGTAAAAAACAGATCAATTTTCTCAATCGTTCCACGGTCAAATTGACATGGTCTTGCCATTTGACATGTTTGTCAATTGTTATTCCTAAATATTTAATATTAGATATATAATTAAGTTTAATACACTCAGTGTTGCATGTTATTGCTGCCTTTTCTTTTATATTCAGGTAAGCTATATGCATATCAGTATTTTTTCCCACGCAATAATTTGATTTTATTTATGCACCATCGCATTGTTGTTTTTTGAAATTAAAAAACGGATTGCATTTCAACTATTTTGAAATGCAATCCGGCATCATAAAAAATATTAGCATCGAACATTTTTCAGGTTTAATTATCATATTTCTCACGGTTCGCGTGTTTCTATTATTTTTGCCAATAATTCACGCTGAAACAAAAGACTTAAACTCGATACTTCATTCATTTCCAGCTAACGATTTCTGAGATGTGCTGTTGTTACCGTATAGACAATGTTTGTTAGAACTAGACGTTAATTAATTGCCTTATTAATTAGTTAAGCACGTAGTCACTTCTGTTTTATCGCCATCTTGCGAGAAGCGTTGAAAAAAACATCCTGTGAGATTTATTATAATTCATTTCATTTTATTTTTTATCACTCAAATTATCAACAGGTCATTTATGACTTAAATAGGCAATCCTGCAAAGACGTATGTATTACGTACTACAAAGATTAATGGGAAATCTTAAAAGTATTGAGCTTGTAGTAAATTGAAGTTTCTATTTATTTTCTATTCAAACGTCAAATAAAAACGTCATCTGGTAAAGACCAAAACTGTTGCCATGTGACACTCGTGAAATAAGTATAGAGATCTCGTGCTAATAACAAAATTATATTGCCCACCAGGCACACCCAGAGGTGTCTCACGTGGAACTCGTTACAAAAAGAATACAAGTCACGAAATCAGAACGCATTCACATTTTTTTGGCTAAAACAGGCGAACTGTGTTATTTGAATAGTATTAATTATTAGCACGATTGACGCATTCGCCAAAAGCAGTCGTTCTGGCTTCTGTAACGGTAGCAGTCGTCATGTCTTAGGATAATTTACTGGTTTTGAAAAGAAGGACATGTGATGCTTTGATGGAATGTAGTTAAAATTGTGAGATGCGCCGCATCCTCTGATGATTACAAACGAGACTAAAATCTTCCTTTCATAAACGCTCTTATAAATACATCACGTATAGTTATCCTCACTTATTTCTATTAAAATTGTCCCAAACAGTTCTCCAATAGAGCTAAACACGCTAATAGTCCTGTATTTCTCGCACTCCATACGAGACCTTTTATCTTATTTGCAGAGGCATAATGACAGCCCTTCTTTAATCTATTACAGTGTGACTATATTTAAAACTTAGTCTAAGAGTGAAAAAAACATGAAAAGTTTTATTAATTGTTTATGTTACATGTTACATGAATATTTCTTTAGAGTAAAGAAAATAGTTTTTGTTAAAACATCACTTTAGTGGTTGTTCTCCGCGTTTGAAGAAATTTCAGCAAGACGCCATATTTGATTAAAGGCCATCATTTAAATGGTGGCATCAAAGTATCATTGTTTTTATTAAAGAGCCAAAATATTGCCAGTGGGTAGGCACATGGCGTAGATTAAAATGTCTCGAGTCATTCCGCAGCCGAGTTGGAGCATTAATTGCTCATACAATGCGCTTCCCATGCGCTGGATGTCAGCCGCGCGACGCAATAAACATTCCTGCGAGCGATTCCCATTGAAACACACGTACACTGCCCTGTTATCTCAATGCCAGCTCGTGGAATGGTTTTACGGTGCTGTGATGCGAGTAAACAATGACATTCGGAGAATTTCGCCGCCACATGGACCGAGGGTCGAATTAACAGCCCACTCAGGAGGTCCACCTCCAAATTCGTACTCGTTCCTCAATCAACGCTTCGTGTCTGCATCATATTTTCTCCTTTTTTCGTGAATATGTCTTTAAAATCGGATGTCTGGAATGCATTTTCAAAAATCTGTCCGTCATGAAAATATGACCAATTTTAAAAGCTTATATTTCAGGGAGTGTCTGTACAAAGAGGTACGTACCTGACTAGTTGATGATTGAGATTGAGATGAGATGAAATGTACATTGAAGGTGACCCACCATAAACCCTGGGCTGTTTTATGCGCCGAAGCGTCCATATCGGCCCAACACGTTCGCCGCCTGGTTGGCATTATTTTACGCTAAAGCGTCCTCCCCGCCCGGCCTGTCGTCCCAGCAAACGCAAGGACGAAGACCAGGCGAGTCGGTCGCGCAAAACCTTCAATTTCCAATGCGAAAAAGTCTTTATTTATTAAAAGGGATTATACAAGTACAATATAAAACATATGCAATCTATAAAATACAATGTAGGAACTCCCGAGGAGACATCGCACGGGACAAAATAAATCAACACCCCTTCTTGGAGGGAAAGGAACAAAACAAAATAAAAACATGTAACACTTGTGTCAGAAGAGGCTAAAACCACCGGTAAGACACCGGTTCAGGAGAAACAACGTAACACTTAACAAAACAAGATACAAAACAGAAAGATAACATGGTAGAGAAAATAACATGGAAAATAACAATAGAATGAAATGTACAATTACTTAAATTGCATTGCAGCCGAGCCGGCCCATCCCCGTCTTTCGCCTTAGCATCTTGTAGTCATCTATAACATTCAATGCGCCTGCATCTAGCTGCAAACCACTCGCGTTTACTGTTTCCTATTGTTACTAAATAATTCCATTTACTCCTCACTTGCCTGATCAGCTGCTCTTACCATTCTTTTTTTTGTAATGCCATCTCCTATTGGAGATCGGCGATCATGTTGGCAATCTTGACTTAATTCACCGCACGAAACAACTCGGTCTAGTTACATTGTTACCGGTCCCTAAATTTCCACAGCAATGAGACGCGGCGGCATCCTAAACTTCTTTGCCCACTGGATTATGAATTGGTTAAGACTATACATTGTTCCTCTCATAAATTTTCCGAGATACTCCGGCTTTCTTATCTTGATGGTGCACAGCACTTCTCGACTTCTTTCTATATGCCGGAGGACTTCAACATTCGTACTCTATCCATCCAGGAAACTTTCAGTATGCGTCTATAGAGCCACATCTCACAGGCCTCGACCACGGATTAATTCTTGGTTTAATGTCCACGCCTACACCCCTTATAAGAGAATGGCGAAAATATAGCATAGAAACATACCCATTCTTAGTTAGGTCACGCTTAGATAGTAGAGATCTCATTCTGAGAAACGCACTTCTTGCCATCTCTATGAGCCATCTTCTTGAGATGGACTCAAATTCTCGTTAACTCGTGCACCCAAATACTTACATTGCGTGATTCCACTTTAATCTCCTCTATATTGCATCTTCGCTCTTATTCAAGTCTTCAAGATCGCGACTGGCTGTAGCTAGACACCTGATCCCAAGGGAATAAGCACGTGATCTTCTTCTTACCTTAGGATCAAGTTTCTATATCATCTGTATATTTTTCGTATTTCAGGAGTGGGAGCCACCAACAACTGACGAAAATAAAATGAAATATTTTGGAAAATCAGAAAAATTTTCTAAAAACTTATTTGAAAATGAATTTGTACAAATAAGCACGTCTCTTCACTAACAATTGAAGACCCCAAGAAGTTGTTAAGTAACATTCAAGTGATTTTGAGATAATTAGACATTTGCATTTCACCTTAAAATATGTTTTATTGTAATTCAAGATTAATTTTTATTAATTTATGTCACTAAAATATCAAAAAAGTATTTACAAAGTAAAAAATACGCATTTATGCACAAAAAAATAAAAATATACTAATTTTCCCTAAAAATATGTAGTTTACAACCATTTTTTCGTCTCTGGAACTCATTTTTAATAGAGTAACACCTTTTTAAAATTGGCAAAACACGAAAATCAAACAACCCTTCAAATGCTATCCATTTTTACCATCCATTATTCAAAATTACAAAATACCTGGCATATTAATTAATAATACAAAACATAGTATGTACCATTTAAAATTATTGAATAATAATATATATAATTGAAGACTTTTGTAATATGTACATATTACAAAAGTCTTCAAATAAAAATAAATGTATTACAGTACTGCCAGAGTAAAATTTATATTAACCATAAATATTCCAATCAAATTAAAAGGCGTGTTCATTTCAGAATGATGGCATGAACATGTTATTTATTGAAGATAACATGTTCTTCCCATTAGTAACTGATTTGATTTTTATGAAAAGTGTAGTTAACATGTTCATCCCTATGGTTTGAACATGTTCTAATTATTTTTAAGTTCTGAACTTATTTCCAATGGAAAGAGCGTACATTATTTAGTATAGGGGGCTTATTAACTCATTTTTGACAAAAATGTTAGTTAACAACTTTTTGCCATGGGGTCTTCAATTGTCAGCATTAAGTCATGGACCTGCGTTATATAAATAAATTAACTATCACGCTTACCTCCTGCCGTGCATCATTATATTATATAACTTAAGGTAGCGATGCGAGAAAATATTTTTTTCTAACACAGCTTCTGGTGAAGCACGGGGTCGATGCTTCTCGGGATTCGGGTCATAGGTGCAACGCTAGCTGGCAAGGTGTGACTCATGCAAAAAATATAATCGAATTCAATTTCGACGCTGCGCATATAATATCAATTTTATTATCGTGGTTTACTTCCTACATTGGTTAATATTGATCATTAACAAATTATTGTGAAAATTTAAACATGGCGAAGGTATGTGTTGTCCCGCAAAGGTTCTTCTCCGTGACTCGCAGCCGAGTGAAATGAAAAAGCTAATTATTTTCTTGTTATGCTACGTAGCGTATTGAAAAATATGATTTTTTTGTGGAAACGAGATCAGTTTGAAAATAATGTTAATTGTAATAGTTTTTCAATATCATCTCCGAAAGTCTGAAAAGGGGAGTTTCGAGAAAAATGCAATAAGTTGTTTTAAAACCCACCACGCTAGATATAAATCGCTTTAACTCTGCCAATTTTTGTAATTTTTAAATGAGTGAGACTCGATTTTTCTTAGAAATTCAAGCCATAAGAAAAACAGCAAAAAACATCTTTTTCAAAATGTTACGTTGGTGTAGTTTGTAACCCCTTAAGGCTGGCGAGGATTTCAAGTCCTTTCTTTCTTATTTTCTTGGCTTTTCCTCGTTGCAAGGGTCCTTTCTTTATTTGACCTTGTGACGCGTGCAGAGAGCTCGAACTGGCGAGTTCTCGCAGTTCGGACCGAATGAGGAAGCAACTTCCACAGTTGACACATGTGTAACCCAATCGCCAATTCTTATCACACTTCTCAAATTAGGCTTCCACTCTCGGACCGGCTGTTTATCTCAATGCCATTCACTAAGCGGTTGTTTAAATTCTATAAATACTTGCGCACTTAGCGAGCTTGGCTACCTGTTCTCTCCAGCGACAATCGTGTGTGTTACAACTTATAAGCCTTATAGCGTATTATCGTTAAATTGTTTCTAGTACCTACCAAACGTGGATGATATTTTCAAGCAAGTTTCTACATTGAAAATATGTAAAGAAAAAACCTCGCAGAAAACCAGGAATACTTTTAATATATGAGAAATGGAAACCAAATCATAATGCCTAAATTTAAAACAACCCAAATGCAGAACCACTATATTTATAAAGCCATTAACTACTACAATAGTCTACCTATCGAGATACGCTGCATCAATGATCTTTCAGAACAAATAAAAAAATTAAAACCTTCCTAAAATCCTAGTTAAATTCATAAATCATTTAAACATATAGCTTTTTTACTCCCTTTCTTTTTAACTCGAAGCGTCTGCTTGTCTGCCGAAAAAACTTTGGATCGATTTTTAACCCTTTTCCCGATATCCAATCGAGCTGAAACATTGCAGGCGGACTCGTGGTGACGATAAAAATGATCTAAAAAATTTTAGTTTCAAAAAATTTAATTATTATAGTATAAGTTTGTTTCTTCTAAATTTTAACGATTTATATATAGTTTAATTTTCGAGCCCGACGCGTGGAGTAGGCGCGAAACCTGTTTCAATGAGAAAGGAAGTATAATAAAAATTTGGTTTTTATGGGTTAGTTTTTTCAAAATACTTCAACATTTCATTATTAAATTGCCACCAAAGCTGCCTCGTACATTGCCTTCAGCACTGTACGAGGCAGCTTTGGTGTAATTGGTAACGCGCCATTCCCGGATAGATTGGCGAACCGTGGTTCGAATCCCGGTAGTAGCTGAAATATATTTTTTTTATTTGATTTTTCTGTTCGTCTTTTCTAATTGATTAATAATTTTGTTTCAGTTATATTTTTTTTAGAAAAATGAAAACGGCTAGAGTCTACCGCTGACAACGCATGGAAAAATCTACGCAGAGCACTATCACAGTGTCTATACGTAATTATATTATTGTAAATGCAGTTATAGCGATAGAAGTGCATATCTATGATGACAATGACGATAAACCATAACAATGATTGTTTTGCGGCGTACTTTCAGTGTTATAGCATATTCGTGAGTTTCTGACGTCACTAAACAATTTTATTACAATACACCCGATTTGTGACCCGATAATCGAGTATGCATGCTACCCAATTTATCAGAAAGTCTAGGTAGGCAATACCTTTTTACGGAGGCTACGGAAATTTTGGGAACATTATATTTAAAAAAATATAAGTAAGTATAAACATATTGGGAAGCATCGATGAATGAATTATGCTATTTTTACCATTGATATGGTACCAGAAACAAGGTACTAGGTACTATTTACTGTACCAGAAATGATTATTTTATTGTAACAGATTTCGTTATATAGATAATATTCAAAACAGTAACATTTTTAAGACTATTTTTTATATGTGTGTTCTGAGAACACAATGATTGGATTTTGTCCTTAGAGGGATGAATATTATTAAACAAGATAAATTACAGAAGTCTCACAGAGACGAAACTGTTTACCTATATATGAGAAATGTGTATGGAAGCCTTCTTGTAGGATGGCCCTGGGTTTACGACCTGTTTGAGGTGGCGTAAGTGATCACCCTGTGTATACATTTTTTTCTTATATGTGATAATGTCACAAGGTGTGCCAATTATAATAATTTCGTTGTCTGTCTATCCGTCCATCCATACGTTCGTCGTAACTTCGTGTAACGTCCCTAACTTCTTTATAGTATTTTTTTTTAAATATAAATATATAAACACTTATTCCTTGGGAACCGACATGTAAAAGTACCGTCATTTTTGACTGGTTACAGCTATTTACAATAATTTTGTTTAATTTTTTTATTTGTTAATGAGGTTCTTGTCCTTTCTATTTCATTCGGTCAATGACGTGCTAGCTCTCTCACACCCCTCTTATCTTTTGATACAAACATGTATTCACTAGGGGACAAATTGTCCCTCAACAGCACGCGCGGCATAAAGTCTACGTGACGTTGCAACGTCGTGCACTGTTCCGCGACCTCGCGCACAACATAACGCGGCATTTCTACGTGCCGTGGCAACGTTGCCATGCGCACGGTACCCGAGCGTACTCACTGCAACATTCCGCGGAGCGTCAGTACCACGTGGTATGTTTACAAGTGAATACGCATGCGCTGTATCTGTCAAGATGACAATGCGGGGAAACGAAATCGTTCTTGAACTCATCGAGCTGTATCGATCGAAGATCGCATAGAATGTCCGTCCCTTCTTTCTCTTTGCAGTAATAATTTCGCATTCTCCTCTTTTTTCTCCTCTTACTTTTCGATAAACTCATTAACATAACAGATACGCGGCTATCATCATAACCTCATAGGGCGATATATTTCCGCGACGTCTGGAAAACTAATTATTTGCAAAAAGGACTTTGTTTTTAATAATATTCAATTTACTACAGTAAAACCTCGTTTATTTGAAATTGCGACCCAAAAAAACATTTCGAATTGCGCGGAACCCCGTTTTCGCCAAATGAGATACCGCAGCTGTCAACATAAGCTCATCGGGTGACATTTCCGCGACAAGATATGCGAGTCCCGGTGTGTACACGTCAAATGGCCGCGTCATTGTCCCCGAAACGTGAGCGTAGATGTTGATGCGACATGCCGAGCGGAATGTTTCACGATTTGTCCCCTAGTGAATACATGGCTTAAAGCTCAGAAGAGATTACAGTTCCATAAAAATACATATCGTATTGTTTCATTATAATCACATAGACGTGATATTTTGATGTATACACTATGATACGTTATTGCATAAATGTCGTGAGACATGGCGAGATTGATATTGTAGCTACCTGTATATTTCAGATACTTGGCAAGTTTTCTTATTGCATAAAAACCGGACTTGTTTGCTAAATTGCCCGGTAATTCTACGCGTTTCATTTAGAAACTGATTTATTTCCATAGCCTCGTGATAACGGGATATATCTGGTATCGGTCAGATATTTTTCTTAAGTTAATTTATTTTAATACGCAAGTTAATTTACTACGGTTATTTTTATATTTATAATATATATCACACTTCTATAATACCCTATCCCCTGTTCTCAGAATTTTAATATTCATAACATACAAAATAGACAGAACGTACTTATTTATGTACGTAAGTGTCAATATCATTACAGAGGAAATTTTGTCATTAGTTAAACATTTTAAAAAAATAAATTAATAAGATAGTGCGAAAAAACTGATCTCACAACTTATAAAATAATATTGGTATTTATTGTATATAATATTCATCACGTTGAAATTGACGAAATGTACAATGTTATATACATGCATAATAGCGGTAAATATCTTTATGTTTGGTATGATAACGCGAACCAATGAGAATAGACCGGAATGTTACGCTGAATTATATATCTAGAGTTATATATCTGACACAAGCAAGATCACCAACAAATATGTAACTCACTCTCACTTATTAAGGGCACAGTGAACTATGACAATCTCGTAACAAAGTTCACCAAAACTTTTTCACAAAGATTTCATCTTTTCCAAGCTCCAAAAATATTAAACATTCTTAACACAAAACTAAAAACTTGTAGCAATAGTCAAGCATGTTTTTCTTCAAATGTGAAAATCTGGCTCCATGAAAAAGGAAGAAAACATGCACAAAACCTTTTAAAAGCCAAGATATAAGAACAATTTGAAAAACACTCGTACCTACATATGTATATTAACATATCTTTTAATCTTTTCAACTACTTTTACATTCAAATTTTCTTTTTTTCACTATCCAATTTACATGTTTTTGTTAATGTCTATACTATAGAATTATCACTATTAATAAATTTGTTGATGATTAATTTTTTTCTGGAGCTAAAATTTATTCATATAATAACTGCTTTATATCAATATTCTTGCACATACACTGCACCTACTGGAAGAGAACTATCTGCAATACAGCAAAATACTAACGTAGCAGGCAGGGCATCGTGCATATTTTTAAACACTATATATTTTTTTATCGTCTATAAATGTGTAAACAAAAAAGAAATAAAAAGAGTTATTTTTAATGATTATGTAAATTATTCTCTCTCTCCTAGTACCGTGTCGCTTGAGAGTACAAGTCCATATCTCCAGCGGTTTGAAATAGCTCTTCCACCATCTATTTATATGTCTTTAATGACATGTCGATACAATTTTAATATAACACGCTACACGCTGTAATATAACTGCTGGCTTATATGGGACAATAAAACTAAACGCGAACAATAAAAATGTATTAGGTACCTACCTACTATTCAGTCCATCGTACATATTTGCGAGCTACTGAAGCTACTTTTAAATTATGAACGCAGATATAAATCACATTCGTCGCGTCCATATCGCAGAATATCTATTATTGAAATAGAACATGGCAAAATCAATTAAGTAATACATATATAACGCGGTATTTTACTCAAAGTAACACGATTATTAGTTTAATCATTCAGTTAGTGTTGTAATAAATAATTATTTAATGCAGCGATGGAGTGAACGAACAGAGCGAATGGGAAATTAATATTTGTTCAAGATCTCGCGAACTTGACCAAGTCGAGATTGCCCGGCCCAAATATTTTAGCGTTGTTAAAGATGTCGAAAATTTACAATCTGCTCGTTGAACTATGTGCTGACGAGATTGTAAAAAAGGCGTAATCGTATTTATGAATAAATTAACATGGGATTGGTCAGAAAGTTATAATTTTTTGCGTCCAGCGGAAGTAATACTTTTCTGTAATTATGTTTTTTCTATGATGCAATTACTTTTCTGTAATTGTAATATGGCTACAACAAAAGACTTTTCTATAATTGCTATTGTGCAATAATTCTATTCATTTATATTATTATTAAGAGACTAGAGTATACATTATTATTTCAATACAATTAATTATTATTCATTATTAATAGTCACAAGACGTGGCTTTAGGAGACAAATGAAAACACTGAAATTTTTTATTGAAAAGATTTATTGATTGTTATAATTAATTTACAAGGTCACTCGACATCAATTAATCTGCGGCACTAATCTCGAATTCTTACTATTTCGCAATTTATTACTTGATTATTGTTTCTTAACGCTTTCCAGAAAATTCTGTTCCAAAAAAAATCGTACGTAGGTGTTTCGCTTTAACCCGTGACCCCCACCTACCCACGAAGCGCGAAAAAGGGCCATTTTTGTGATTTTTTTAAGGAAACCTATATTAATTATGGTATTTTTATCATTTCTACATAAAAGTGCTTTCTCTTTGAATATGTCAATTTTTTTAATTAAAAAAATATTCAACAATGGCGGGAAATTTTTGGGTTCTGTCGACTGCCGAAAGAAAAAGCCCTCCGCGCTGACCACTCCCATTTCATCTGTAATCATCAGAATAAAATAAATCGAAAAAATTGACACTACATTGTAGACATAGTTTTGACGTTTCTACCGGTCGGAAAAATCTATATTTTCAAAAACTCCTACGTTTGAATTTTTGCTTGAAATTTTCACCAGACATTTTTAAGACCTCAAGCTTAAAGAAAATGCAAAAAATTAAAAATCGATTTTTCCGGAATGTCTAGGTAGGTATTTCTCCTTAATCTGCGCGTCACTGGTATCGTACATGCGTTGGTAACACCAATCGCTGCGGTAGAAACGTCAAAACGACATTGAATCATCGCGGCGTTGGTTTTTCGAATTCTCGATAATATTTTTTTCTTTTCTAGTGTTTTCGATTTCTAGTATTACCGAGAAGGTTTCCGTCGTTTCCGGACTATTCCGGGCATCTCTCGAATGTTGTAGATAATCCAAAAGTGCTGTAGGGTGTTCTAGAGTCTAGAGCATTCCATAGTGTTGTTCCAATGTGACATATTGCAAGGCGAATCCAATAGTTCGCAATTCAATTCAGATACAGCATCTCGGTAACGCTAACGTACCATTTTCTGATAAAAAAATTATGTTTGAAAGGAAAGTGATTCTCTTAAAAAGTTCCTTATGAACAAATCATACTAATATTTTTTTGTCTGTCTCTAAGATTGCGATTAGTACAATATACTGCAGGAAATATTCAATTTAATTATTTCAAAATACAAAACATTTTAAAATTAATTATTTCCACCCTATCTACTTTAATCACATAATTCTAAACGCTACTTACATATACATGTACTTACGTACATTATACCCATGTACAAGTACTCAAGTGTCACATTTATTAGTGACGTAGGTACCTATTTGCCCTTAGAACGCGATATTGAATAATGGCTGAAAGGTAGTTTGACCTATTTTTCTATATATGTATATACCGACACTTACTGAACGAATGTTTTTAAACTACTTAATGGTCAGTTTGTCATTCACAGTTCAATCGCCCGCAATAATATTAATTATTGACATTAATATTAATGATTACCTATTTAACAAAAATAAAAGATAAAAAAGCACAATAAAAATAGTTGTACTCTTATTATGCATTATTTATAGAAGTAATGTTAATAGTGTTATATCCTAGGATGTCGTTTAAAAGTAGTATTATATACAAATTAATTATTAATTAAACATAACAAATTGAACCCCACGAACTTTTTGAATAATTTATAATTAATTGAAATGTCAAGAAAATAATTTGATGTTATAACGTTGGTCGCTATGAAATAATAATGACTTACCATAGTATTCGAATCCGAAATATTACTGTTAATTTTAAATCACCAACAACAGATCATTAGGATTGCATTGTTCCAATTGTCTAATAATACACCTATGATCATTATCATCTTCATGCCATCGTCCTAGTAGGGTTGGGAGCCCAAAAACTCGACTCTAGCGATAGTATTTTAACTGGTGACACATTAACCGTTATTTTAAATTTGTATCTGATTGTGTCGATGATTGGTAACTGATTTTTCGCAATTAAACCGGCAACCATCGGTAATATACGACAGTTTTATCTCAACTGCCAATGATTGATACAATCTGATAAAATAACGGTTTGACTATCACTACTCGACACGGTGCTACAAGACCTATCCTGTCTTCGCACACTTTTTTCTGTTTTTTCTCCTGGCCTAATCTGGGGCAACCCATCAGCTGCCTTCCTTCCAGGGTTGTCAAGAGGATACTCGTTTCTCTGGCATTCTTAGAATATGTCCAAGCCACCCCACTTGTGATTTCTCTATACGTAGGAGTAGGGCTCCATGCCGAGTGTGTTTTTTATATCGGTAGGTACTTCTCATTCTGTCCGCTGCCCCCCTTAGAAACGGCAGTCAAGATTTTGCTCTCACTCTCTCCGTTTAAGATCCATATTTGGTGGGGGTGGTATTAAGATGAGTCAGTTTGGTCTTGACGAACGTAAAACGCCTTAATCTATACTAATATATAAAAAGGTAAACTTTGTAATTTAGGATGTAGGAAGTAATCTTCGAAATTACTCATCCGTTTCAAAAATTCTTTTACCAATATTAAGAATGGACTTTCAGAGTAGACATAGGCTATAAATTATCCCGTTAAAATAAAAGGGTTTTTCGTTGTGACCTATTTTACAACTAAGGTTGACGAAAAAATGATCGAGCGATGCGTTTTTTACAAACGATAAGAGATGTTTAAATATTTTCTATAGAGAAATTATAGAACTTAAAAAAGTCCATGACGACATACATCTACATTTATAGGTTATTACACAAATTAATACAATATGACTAAAAGTTAGTAAAAATCTGAGCTAGTAATCTTATATAGAGAACGCAAAACGTCGGTCGAAGCTATAATTCTTCTATTTATTCCACTTTATCGGTTTTCGTCACTAGAAAATACCACCAAAAGGTAATTGAATTTATTGACTTGCTTCAGCTGCGTCCCCTGTATACTGATCGAGCACTGCTCTTGGTCATTTTCTACGACCATAACCCCTGTTTTTTTTGCAGTAGGTACTAGCAAATCTTTACCCCTACTTAAATACACTCTTCATTGAACGAGTTTATCCACTCTTGTAGGTCCTCGTGTGTGGCTGCCAGCCTCGCTATGTAATAAACTTATTTGTTTACTATTTTCCAAACAAAAAGCTCACTTATCTACATTTCAAACAAAATTGTTACTTCGTTCCAATGAAATGTGTGTATGTGACACACGCATTGACACAAAGCCATAAAATATTACTCTGTAAAATATAAATTACTAATAACAATATTTTTTATTAATCGCCTTACATATTTTTATTTGTTGTTGTTTACTATAGTTTAAGTTACCTTTTGAATGTTTGGCAAACTGACCACCAGTCACGACCGTTGACAGATGCCTAGACTTTGATCTTGAACGCTAAAGAAAATAAATCAACCTTAATTAATTATAAATTGTAATTTTTCAAGGAAGTGCGGCGAGTAAAGATAAAATAACAACGACATTATTAAATATGCAGAGACTTTTATCATTGTGACTGCCTGGTCTGGTATGGTATGCAAATATCTTTAGATATTAAAATACATGTTAAATGTAAACTTTCAATTTTATAACATTTATTTGCTTAGCAATGCTAGAAAAGTACCTACTCGACCGTATTCTGAAAATAATAGGGTTTTTATTTGGTGATTGTTACTCCAACTCTCAAAAATAGAGAAACGTCAAGAAATCTGTCAAATGTCAATATATCTACCATTGTGACGAAAATATTGGCTTTAATTTGATATTTGAACTCTTTGGATGAAGAAATTAGTAGATGTGTGGAAAACAAACTGATTTCTACCAACTTTTTAAAATAATATAAGTATTATTATATAATACTCATCAAAAACTTATATTTTATTTTTTCAATTGATACAGCAACATTGTAGATTGACATTTAAAAAAAAGGTTATATTATTTGTTTATATCAACTTCTTTAAAGAAGTAGATGTAAACAAATAATATAATCAATATTTTTTTTACTTATATTTTAGACCTAACTCCAGGTTACTTTTCCTGGTTTACGTGATTACATAAATATCGCTTCGACAACAAATAAACAGGTCTTTTTTACCATCGTGGAGGTCCGACATTACAATCCATGTATGTGTAACAAAATACCGATATACATATTTTAATTTAAAATTATTTTTATGTCATTACTAAACAACTATTGGGTGTTGGGAAGTGATAATGTACTATCGTATATTTAGACATAAAAACACAGAATGCAATTTCTGCTTTCTTTCTGTTTTGGGTTTTTAATGCCAATTATTTATGAATCCCGTATACTCTCCATTCCTCTCAATCAACACTAATTAGATCACGTAGATTCACGACTACTTCGTTCATCTCCTTAATCTATTTATCAAAACATTTATTTCAGATATTTACAATATTGTGTTTTAGCAGGAGTAAATATGTAAAACATATGTTGACTCCTTAACTAGTTCGAAGTCTGAAAGTGACAGGTTCTTGCGTATATATTTCAAGAATATAATTCGAACGATAACACAATTATTCATGGTATTCACAAAACATTATTCATTAAACCTTTAAATTCCATGTAAACTCGCACCCATTTTTCGACTTTTTTTTCGACACGAAAAATGCTGGCCCACAGGTGTCCCCTACGTCAAATGTCGCCAGCAGTTAAAGGTTAACTTCTTTTTTAAACAAACCGCTACCTATATATTTCATTCATCAGACAATCGTTTGCGTAGTCATATCTCTTACGATCTACATTTTTTCATCTCGTCATCGTGATGTTACACTTCTTTCTCATGGTCTCCTTTTATTTCCTGATCGTGAGACGCCTTCCTGCACGCTCCTAAGTAATCACCTAATCAGTAATCACTTTCCTAATCGACCCGACGTCATCCCACCATCAGAAGTTGGTCCAATGACAAAAAAAAACATAATTTGTATTCCTATATTTTTCTTTAATTTCCATGTCTCCACTCCGTACAAGAATATGGAAATATTATGTCAACTGATGTGATATGTGGAGATTACGCCTCTTTAGGTACTGGCTGGCAATAAACAAGCGGCGTCCGCATAATTAAGAAGTAGCTACCCAATTTATTGATCGAGTTAAAGTGATAAACAATCCTTGACCGATATCCGCGTCCGTCTCGACCGTGACGGGCCATCTCGCTATCTGCTCCGCGGCGAGTTTCCCACCCTCCCGACCTCGTCAAATTATCGACTGTGGCAACACCGCCGCGCGGGAAACTTCGACTTGTCAAGTTGTCACAATGGCAATGACTTTTTTCGGTCGTGTTTTTCTTTACAACTTCGCGTTTTACACAAGGGTACATAATGAATCGTGTTCGCGCGCTAGCCATTGTGAGATAATTTTTATATTTATAATAGTGGAGAGTTGCTTAATATCGTTTATTTATAGAGTGCAATTTCCTGTAATCTGTGCGTTTGTTAATAATTACGATTTATTGACGTTTAAAAGGTCACTTATTCTTCTAGTGTTCGTCTGTTTAACAGACGTTGGCAATTATATTAACGTTCCTTATATCTTAAGATAAATTATAGAGGTCTCACAGAGACGAAGCTATTTTCATGGGAAACGTGTAGGGAAGATAAATTATCTTTATTATTTCTTAAGATAAATTATAGAGGTCTCACAGAGACGAAGCTATTTTTATGGGAAACGTGTAGGGAAGGTGTTTGAGCTGGCTTAAGTGATCACTTTACACAATATAACGTTCACAATTCCGTTGTAAGAACCTTATTTCATTGGTTTTAATTGGTGGTTGCAATACTTCAGTTACAATATTTATTCAGGATTCATTCACCCGAGCTTCTTCAGTCGGTACAACATCTAACTTCTATACAAGGGTCTCAGTTATCATTACATCTCTGTGTAAAGCCCGCCATCATCATTTCGCTTCATTTGCTGATCGTGTATTTTGTCTTGTGTTGTGAAAAGCCACTTCAACAAATATTACATTTAAAACTAGTATTAATTACACCAACTGCAATAAAAAACTGCTGTAATCACACATCGTCCAATGCATCACCAAACACGGTAGTATTCTGTCTCTAAGCACTCTTATTTGTTTTGAGATTCAGAAATTTTTCTGACGTCAAGGATTAAGCAACACTCCTACAAATGGAGTTAGCGCAAAATATCTAAAAGCTTTTAATTGCGTTCAATTATCGCGGCTGCGTAGAAATTATCCCGAGATGTTTTGCTAAGATTTTACGAGCGGGTACGGTTTGCGAGTGTAATTATTAAGAAAATGCGTGAAATCGCAATGGCGGACAGTTCGTGTGTCATCTCGTACAACAAACTTCCCGCCTTCCGCGAGAAGGCAGGGCCGGTGAGAGACTTTCCCGTTAATCATTTTTCTTGTGGTTTTCGTTTCCTTCAGATACAGAAATATTTGAATGGCAAATGAATGTAACGTTAAACAAAAGTTGTCATGTATCATCAGAAAAAGCTGTTTGTTTATTTTCAAAACGCACCGATTGAACTGATATGGACATCATCATTATATAGGTACCATTTTTGATTTACCTTATCTTTGCCGTGTGACTTCTACTATATTTATTCGTTACTATATTTATAATATATAATAATTATATATACTATAGTTATAATTTCGTCTATCCATCTAGAAGAATACGCGTCAATATGACAGTAACGCGTGAGCAAACATTTATCCACCATAAAATGGTGACCCCGACGGTATCTACTCCCATGGAGGCCCATTTCTGTAGTCACTTAATCGCAATATTGCCAATGCGTTAAGCACTTTATCGAAATAATTTCTAAATTCTGACTTGTCAAATATTTAATTTTAAGTAGATACTTATTTATAGACCGTGATGATTCGATTCGAAGTTTTTTTCACAAATTAATCAATTCGATTCGGATTCCAAAGCTTGCAGGGTCTAGTTTCAGTGCTGTACATAATACGAATACCGTTGCTTGATAAACCGAGGTCGTCTAATATACCGACCTTACCATTTTGAGGTTTGAAACTAATAATATTAAAAACAAAATTATACTGGTCTTTTTTAACCACCCGTTCTTAATTTTCAATTCCACTCCTGGACAGAATACCGGCCATAGACAAATAATGACTTAAATCATTAGATGGGTACCTACCTGTTCGTCTTCAGTGCCTTGCACTGGCGAGTACAAGATAAACCCAAATACTGAGTGAGTCATTGGGCAAAATAAACAGTATTTTTGAACGGTGGGTTTCCTGTATCTTTATTTCTATTTCGTCTAATATGACGACTTCGATAAATAATGAAATAAAGTGTGATAAATACGTTACGTTCATGAGGTTTGTACAGTTATGCAAACCGATAATGGTATTTTACCGGGTTTGATGACGTAGTGGTGGCTGGTAGGTGTTGGCTAATTTACCTTTTCCTACCGCCTGGAAGACCGTTTGTCCGTACATTTATTTATCTCACGATTTATTCACTGTTATTACACTATTCTAATTTAATATTCATTTCACAATTTCGGTTACAATACTTATACTCGAGAGAGTGACAAGAGCGCGGTTGACTAGATCGTGGCGAGCGACGGAATGGTCGGTTCGCAGCGGCCGCGTCTGGGCTGCGGGCCGTCTTTCCGCTCTCACTGTTGCCAAGACGTGACGTCTGGTACATTATATATATTAGAATAAAAAGGCGGGTGGTACAAGGTTTTATGGCCCGATAAAGACTCTGAGTAAGAGGAAATGTATTTTTTTATATTTTCATTAAACTGAACTTTGCATTACCTACACACGTTGAATATAGTTTTGAGAAGTGTATTCCATCTCTTCAAGTGCAATTAATGACTAATCTAAATATTATGCATTTTTAACCTGTTCGCGTAGATATGAGGTAGGGGTTAATTAATAATTATGGTGAAATGCATATTTATTAATTAAAGTCCTTTAAACCCGCCTAGGGCGCCATTTGTTTCTGAACTGGATCTTCTTCTGAACTGGATCTTCTTTTATATTAACAGTTTTTAATAAGCAACGCCGTGAAACGTCAAAAAATAAGGATGTTTTAATTTTAGAAAACGATCGTTATGAAATTATAACTAATTATAAAATTCTACAAATTATCTAGACATTTTTACTGACAATTTGCGTTTATTTAAAATGAAACTCCGTAATCTCATTTATGACTATTGATTTGATACTTCTTTAATTGAATCCCATTCCCTTCCTCTCCCCACCCCTCTCATTTTATGCATTATCATAATTTAAATCTTTGAAATATTTATTATTTATCACATATTCTTTATCATTGTTTTTTATTTAGTTTTTTATTTTTATTACCGGCTTCGAGGAAACTTTACTGGTCATACTCACGAATATTTTTTGACATTATATAAAAAAATTAAAATTGTACTGTATGTTTCCCAAATAAAATAAAATAAAATAAACTACCTACCAATATAATATTTCTATCAGAAATTATACGGCTAATTTAAATAATGACCAACCTACAGTAGAGCACCATATTTCGGTGATTGAATTTTCGAACTTCTGACAATAGACTTTTATGGCTACTGCGTGTTTAAAAAAAAAGTTTATTCAGAACGAAGAGTCATTTCAAATAAATTGCTACTTCACTTCAATGAAATGTATTGATTTCTGTACATGTGAAAAATAGGAAGACACTATGATTTTAAACAAAAGAATGTTGCCCAAACTTGGTATTGTCTTTTAAAAAAATATTTTGTACGTTTCCCCGTATATGAGTAGCTTGTTATTTTGATGGCTAATACTCGTTTGGTAGAAATGAGTAATTCATGAACTAACTGTATTTTTAGAACAGTTCACTTTACTCAACGAACGAACAGTACAGTTCACTTCAGTGAACTATCGTTTATTAGTTCAGTAGGTGGAAAACAAATCGTTCATTAAATCGTAAATTCTACATCCCAAAATTGGTGAAACTTTTGGCGGCCGACCCTACTGTGCAGTGAAAATTGTGTGGTGGCCGAATAATGAAATTTTTGGGAACTGAAAGAACCTCCACCCTTAGGTAGAGTATAAATTGTATAGACCAGTATAAATTGGCGTGCGAGGGAGGGCGTCCCAGGGTGTAAATTTATTACACAATACATAATACACAGAGTGTCCGGTGACCGATGTCGGAGCCTTTAATAAGAATTTGGTCGGGCAACACTAAAGATGCAAACCAGTATTGGCGGTCGCTCTATCTGGGGTCCTGTCAAACGGTAATATTGGTTGATTATTTGCTTTTTGAGCTTTAAAACTATATTGGCAATCGTTCTTGCACCACCTGCAAGGTGTTGCAAGACTCTTTTGGACATAATTCAGTGTATATTGGAAATCAAAATGTCACAGCTCACGGGCAAATACTAGATTGAACTGAATGACAGGGCGAGGGGTTACCGCCGGGTGCGGGCGGGGCGGGTTTTAGTTCCAAAGTCGCCGCACGCCAATTTACGTTGGGCAAGCCCCAGTGAAAATTTTCTGGTGGGAAAAATTCGTTTTATTCTTTTTGGGAAGTTGTAGGTAGGTGTAGGTGAGGTTTTGATCGAAAGCATTCCCTCACTCTAGAACTTTGATACTTTAGAAGACTGAATGTGGAAATCCGCAGAAACTGAAAGCAGCTTTGGTTGTTTCATTTGGTTTCAGTTTCTGCCTATCCCGGGTAAAATCAGCTGTAGTTTTCTGCACACGCTTCACTTTAAATGTCCAAACACATTTACGTTCGTGGTCATCCAGAATGTTCCATGAATTAAGTCGATTACGCCAACAGAAGCATCTAGACAACCGGACTATGCATAGTGACGTAAAGTAGTCACCATGCTACACATTTAATCGTTGCACATTAAGTTTTGTGCGAAAAATCAGCTCGGTGAAGAGTTGCCAGGCCGTGTCACGTGAAGAGTTGTCAAATTAATTCCGACCGCCATTTTAATACGAGATCAATAATGGGGGAAAACCTCAGTAATGTCCGCACTCGGCCGGCCATTGTGGCTCGCACCTAACAAATCCCAAATTGCCGGGTAAGTGCCCAACTATCCAGCGGCCACGACGCGAATCCGAGCAGCCACAATGAACCCCGGTATTGTGAGAATTGTAAAATCACAGCTAATCGGTTGCAGTTCACGGCTCGCCGTCGGAGTGCGCAGAAATTATTTCGTAATTTCGCACCTGTCAAATCGGCTAGTTTCGCGTGAGCTTTACAATGTATTGATTAATTATGTTATCAAAACATCGTGTAATTTATTTATAATATGTACGTACGTATTTGAAATTGTGTCCTCGATGAACGATATGCCGAAAATTAAAAAAAAAATTAACTCGTTAAAACATAATTTTCATTACAAATCCTTTATTGTTGACCACAAAAAATATCCTTCTTGGTTTACCACCTCCCTTGTGATAATTAATTCCTACATGATTAAAGTCATTTCCATAAACTATTTGCACAAACGTGATTTCGAGTTGCTTAGAGCACGGTAAAAGGTGCTGCAGAGAAAATGCTTCAGAGAATATTCATAGTAAAGTGCGAAAAGAGTATCACAGGCAACCCAAATGCTTCTGGTATAACTTATTGGTAGTAAACTATATGTAATACGTTGAAATTTGCAAAATAACTTTTCAGAATATGTTAACCATGTTGTAAAAACAATCAGACATTCAACAATACATCCTACATAAACAGACATACTGACTAAAACAAAATTATTTAGAAACACTTGAAATACATAAAAACTTAGGTATACAAACTAATATCATCAATAATCAAATACAACCCTAAACTTCACCCATTCTCTCTTCCTTCTCTCCCACCAATTAGATGCCCCGTCCACTTCTATTGGACCCGCAACCCATACACCAGATACTCACTCCCACACACTTCAGTCTAAACACACCTGAAGAAGGGAACGCACTTTCGAAATAAAATAGTAATATTCTTAAATAAATGTAGTGAAGAAAAAAACAAAAAATAGATGTTTAAAATTTGTCCATGATTATCAAAATTAGATGTTTAAAAATATTTTTATTTTTATTTTTGGTATTGAACAAAGACATAAAAAATATTTGTCAGCTAGAGGGTAACTACCCTATTTGCCACTGCGTTTTTTGAAACTAGAGAAAACTTTCAAACTGCTTTTATAAAAATTGGTGCACGATGACTGGCGAGATGATAGATTCAAGGGGCTAGGGTTAACTAGGGATGTTTTTTCACGGCGGATAACATAGGCCTGGTAGGAGATTCTGTGAGGAGTTATTGAAAATATACCGTTCTACATTATGAGTTTTTAGAATGATGAAGGATTTTAAACAGATGGGATATATTCATTACGTGTGTAATGATTCTATTCCTGTGATCATCTTCGATTCGTATAATAATGGATTTTTTAACCTAGTTCTCGAAATATTGTAAAGTTATTTCAAGTGTTTTTCTATGGAATAAAGATGTTATGTCAAATAATTTGGTCTATTATTTAAAACTTATTACAATTTAATCACATTTTACATTATTGTCTTAGCAATATATTACCCTGCATAGAGAGTTTTTACTCGTGCTTTAGGTGAGGGGGGGGGGTTATTTTACATTATTTTATAATATTAAATATGCTAAACTTTCAAATTGTGCAAAGTAATAACTAATAACATAAATAATCATATTTTCTTCTTCAAACACAGCAAAATTATTTTGTGGTGACATTATAATTATAATTTATAGAAATACACTCTGTTTACACCACTTTTTTTTTAATATTGAAAAAATTCAACATGTTTCAAAGCCAATGGGCTTCTTCATCAGGATAACAAAATTAAATTTAAAAATCAAAGTTAGATAATCAAAATATTAAAAAGTTATATGTGGAAAATGAATAATATAAAGTACCTACTTAACATGAAAATAAATTTAAAAGATAACTATTTGCAAAAAGGACCTGATTATTATTATTATTTTTATGAATAATCATAATTTATCTCTATTTACAAGCATTGCAAGCCAGTATGCACTTGAAAATTACTTTGATTTTTTTATTTATGAAATAAATTTTGTGTTTCTAGCTTGATTTAAGCATCCAATTCATTACATTCACCATATGATTACATAATAGTAATTTTATAATAAAGAATAGTACCAAACCTGAATGTGTGGGAAAAATTATCTAAAAACACTGGCTTCAAGTATTTCTCTGTGTTCTTCAAGGTGAATTTTCCTACCCGTACTACAATTCCGTGCACACCAGCTAGTGTTAAGATGTAATACACGAAATTACGAGCATTAGAATATACCCGCCATGATTGGTAGACAGACGAAGTTTTACAAAACGTGTCACAGTTTGCTCTAACGAACTGGTTAGTGAAAAATTACCTCATCCATCAAGGATCTGTCACAAGACAAATAAACCAGCGAGCGTGTGCAAGCTTCCAAGTAGGCACTGCGTATCTAACTATACATATTTATTCTTTATTACACGCATACAGTAGCAGTAAAACATTACTTATTTGGTTTAGACAACAGAGTATAAAAATGTATACAGATAAACTAAGCCCGTCTTTTAGAAAAGGGTGTTGTGTCGCAGTGGAAGAATGTCCCCTTTCGAACACTAATACTGCAGTTAAAGAAATTATTATTGCATAATTAAATTCCCTAGTAAATCAAAGATATTTCTACAATAGATAGTTGTTTCTAATAAATCTATAAAAAATACCACATTTGAAAGCATTATACTATTTAAAGGTATTTTGGTTAACCTTTCCATAATTGTTTAAAAATGTATATGCTCGTAGTAATTTTTTTAATCAAGTCAAACGTATTGGAAGTAGTCGAGGCACCGGGTTGCACATCAAAAAATTTACGTTAGTTCATGTCTATGTATTTTGAGAATCTGTGTTTTTGATATTCGTAGGCAAAATCCAAATGTAGAATGTTACATAATATTATACATTTCGACATCGTAAAAAAATTGAATAACGATGATTTTAATGATATACATTAAATATGAACATAGTCCCTTCAAATAAATGAAAGGTTTTCAGATTTGGAACAAACCTACCTAAATAGCTTGTAAATAGAGTAGCTTGTTGGTCTTGTGATTTGGACTCTCGCCTCGTGATCCAAAGGTCGCAGGTTCGAATCTCACTCCAGACAAGCAAGTTAGTCCCATTTTCATAGCACAAGCGTTTAGCTTAATTTGAAAATAGTAAGAATATTGATGTGACACGAATTCCGTGTTCGCATCTCTATTTTAAAAAAAATAGAACTTTCAATAATTTGATAATGTGTGGATGTTCTTACGTGGTTAGTTGTTGAACTGTTGTAGAATTGTTGAACGTTGCATTGTGTAAAGAGATCACTTAAGCCAGCTCATACAGATCGATAGCCCTGGGTCATCATATAAAAAGACCTCCATCTGTGATTCTCATATAAATAGTTTATTCTCTGTGATACTTCTATAATTTATCTTAATTAATCAGAAATGAGATTCAAAGTTTAAAAACAAGGAAATTTACCTACCGTTTAAAATGTCGTCACCAGTATAATGCGAGTTGATACAACTGGTCTTAATTCAAATTTGGATCCTCTGTCATGATTGATATTTGAAATATGTATTTTTCGTGGTAATATTTCTATACAGGGTTATTTGGAAAACATTAATAACCTCGCAGGACTATATTCTTGCAGTGATTATGAGTCGAAAATGTTCAAGCAACCATTACCTAATATCAATAGTTATGGAGATATGCGACGTCAATGTTTGCATTTTTTTTCAATATTTCAGACTTATTTTTTGTAAAACGTTGGACTATCATAACAGTAACTTATATCGAACGTGAAAATTTCATTCTTTTTAATACGCGTCAAATAGAATAATAAAAACCTTCGAATTCCAATTGGAAAAGTTTCAGGGTTTTTATCATTTTATTTAACTTGTATTGAAACGAATGAATTTTTCGTAATCGATGTAAGTTACTGTAATGATAGTCCAACGTTTTACAAAAAATAAGTCTGAAATATTGAAAAAAAATTGCAAACTTTGATGCCGCATATCTCCAAAACTATTGACATTAGGTCATGATAGCTCGAACATTTCCGACTCATAATCACTGCAGGAATATAGTCCTGCGAGGTTATTAATGTTTTCAAATAACCCTGTGTACCTAAAACACGCAATATTCGCGCGTGGATCCAGGCTAGATATGATGAAAGGGCAGGTCCCTGGCGAGCTGGTCACCTTCCAGCTTCCAGCGGGCGGGCCAGCAGCCAGCAGACGTGCCGGCGGCCACCTGTGGTGACTGGTGACTGGTGGCTGGTGACATGACTAACCGGTTTAACCTTAATTCTCCAATCAGAGCGAACCGCTCATTTCCTCGTCCCGCCGGGTCCGGCAGACGCTGTCGGCTGCTCATCTCTGCTTCCTGGAAATAATAATGGAAGAAGAAAAGCTGCAAAAATAACATTTTAAAAATCTAGAATCTATAGCACTATTAATATACTATTTAAAGAATTCAATGTCCGTAATTTATACCGACTATACAAAAACATCGGATTACCACAAATTATTATCTATTATAAAATTTGCATTTTTTTTTCAATATTTCTGACTTATTTTTCATAAAACGTTGGACTATCATTACAGTAACATATATCGATTACGAAATATTCATTCGTTTCAATACAAGTTAAATAAAATACTACTAACAAATATTTTTAATTAATTTCAGACAGCAACAAAAAAAATACATTTTCCAATTTATAAATTTATTTATTTATTTATTTATTCATTCATTTACGCCTAAATAGGCTTTTACATGTGTAGGTATATAACAGTTATTTGCAAAAATAATATAAACAGAGAGAAAAACAAAAAAAAAGAAAGTGTATATAATTTACATTATGGCGGAATGAAGCGCTCTCAGTATCGCGCCCCTATACTGTGACAGGCCAGAACCAAACACGTCCGCTATGTTTGTATAATTGTTACCTAACCTGTGTATTCTAGGTACTAGCGAGTTGTAGTGAGCATTTGTTCTAGTATTGTCACAGTAAAAAGGCGTCGGCACTCGGGTAGTTCGACTGGGTACATGGAACATTATTAAGGACAAAATTTTAATATAGGTCATATTTATTCTATGGGCAACCTCGGTACAAAACCATAACATTTTTATATACTTTAGCATTTATTAGACATCGACGGGATTGGGCAGATTTAAAAGAAATTCTTGCGCTACTTATACATGCGCAGAACAGCAGAATATCCTACATTAATGAACCATGGAGTGCTGCTGAGGGAATGCAACTACCGCAGCCTCGAATCGCGCAGACAGGAGGGCCTAGTCATGTTGGGGGTCAACATTTTAAGAAATACAATTGACGCTCCGAACTTGCTAGAAAATTATTCCCCGTTTGTACCAAATAATTATTTGCGAAATCAAGGTGACGCGTTATTTCAAAATGCATAACGGATGTAAGGAATGAGCACACCATAACGCGTAATGTAGGTACAACTCTTAAATGAATTGAGCGATCATGTTGGTCTTGTGGTTAGGACTCTTGCCTCGTGAACCAAAGGTCGCGGGTACGAACCTTACTCTAGACCAGCAAGATAGTCCTATTTTCATAGCACAAGCGATTAGCTTAGTTTGAAAATAGTTAGAATATTGATGTGACGTATTCCGTGTTCGCATCTCTATTTAAAAAAAAATATCGATATATTTAATGATAGCATTGAAAGCATCAAACAGAAGATCCCCATCATATAGGTACTCACTTCACGTCTATGATTTTCACCTTAACTGATACCAGAGAAACAAAAGCTTTTTGAAATCGACTTGCGGTTTCTCAAAAGCTAAGTTAGTGCCCCGCTTTTTTAGCTTCCCCTTAAAATCAGTGGTTGCAAATAAGGGTATAATGCTTATTTTTTGTTAAAATGTTATGCATTACAATATATTTTTGATATAGTTTATCATCTATGCATACTTAGCATCAAATTATTTTATTTAATATTTAACGGGTTTGATTTATAGGGGTAGTACTTAGCATTTATTCCTATAGTTTTATATTTAACTGTAGTTATTAATATTTTTAGATCCAGAAAATATGTCATTCTTTCTATGGGCGGTATAATAAGTGTCTGAGACATTTAATTCATTCCTGAGTCACAAAATTAATAGATTAGAGCTGGAGTGAATACTTTTGATCTCCATAGTTTCATAGTTATTAAAGAGTCAAGGTTGTTATTACGGTCGTTAGACATATTTAACTGTAACTGGTTGCGGATATTTTATACAAATAGTATGTTTTTCCGAGAAACGATTCTCGACGTTTCGTTGAATGCTTATTCAACGTCATCAGGAGGACGACCTTTACCCGCGGAGGATTACTGCTTTCGAGGGCGTAAATTATATGAACTTTGTTGTGGAGTGTTCACTTCTACAATAGAGGTCGCCAGTGTGCAATATGTGCTAGTAACGTCGGCGGACTTTACTGCGACATCCCTCAAGGGTTGAATCAATGTCGTAAGAACAGGGCGCCAAATACTTGATAGTTTGTAACTGTCATCTCTATTGAAATTGGGATGTTTATATATTTCAATGGACTCCCTCACTAATCTGAGTATATGGCACGGTTCTGTTGATAAGATTTTTGTCTTGTCAAATCTGATGAAGTGACAGAGACTCCCTTTGGATGCATGTTCGCAGATTGCCGATATATTGGAGTTGTTGTTTTTAATTGCTCCAATATGTTCCTTCAATCGTGTAGCGATATTGCGTTTGGTTTGTCGCACAAATCAAACGCAACATCACGAACATACGGTTCGTATAAAATATCAGCAACCAGTTATAGTCAAATACGTTTCATAGTGTTGTCAAAAGTGTCAATCCATTACGAAGATGTATTATCCCACATCTTCACACCTTCCAAAACCATCAACAAATTAGCGACGATTTCAGTTTTGATTATCATAGAGAAGAGCGAGAAAATTGTGAATTATAAATGCAGTTTCCTTAGCTGAGGTGAAGCATTTATGTTTATTTTCATCTTCTCTATATATAGCTACAGCTCTGCTAACAAACAGATAAGATAAATGCGGCCAACCAACACATAATACAAGAAGACACATCCTTCGAGATGACAACCAACTCATTGCGTTCAGAAATAAATTACGTTTACTAGTTATAACTGCTATAAATATTTTACACTCAGCGTAATTGTGGTTTAAGTATATACCTACGTAGAAAAATGCAACATTTTCTTTCTTTTCTACCACCGTAAGTCACCTATACACAAAGATTCCATTCTAAGAACTTGTTCATAAGTTGAATTTGTTGAATTCTGCCCTTAATATCCGGCATCGTGTGTGCTGGAGTTAAATTAATCGCACAGCAATTGAACAAAACATAGTTTCGCTGAAAATCATACGCATTTGTAAAAGAAGACCGCACACGTCTACTGTAAACATTACTGAAATCGTGGGTCCTGTACGCCACCAAGCAGAAGGGAGACGAACTAACAATTTTGAATTTTGCACTTATTACATGTATAATCGGGCGGGCGTTCATAACTTTAAATATTTGCATGCACAGCTCTTTAATGAATCATTTCTTTATATAACGTCTTCACTAGGGAATGCAATCCCGATCCCGCGAGATCTCGAGGCATTTTACGAGATCAATCGGACGAGATTATCGGGATTATCGGGATTGATCAGCATTTTTTATGTTTTGTATATGTCTATAGAGCTTTTAGTAAGTACTTAAAACTTATGTTCATGTCACATTCAAATAATGAAAATAGCTTAGAATAATATTTGCTGTATTTTATCAACCTTACAAAAACTACTATTAGTTAGTAGTTTTTACTCTACTACATTGACTGATTGATGCTTGGAAAAACGCCTACAAAAACATTAATGCGATGATTAATAATGAATATTTTATTAAAATTGCTGATATAAAAATGCAAGGCATTGTCGGTAATTGCTATTCAGCTCTATAAACAAAAAAAACACAAAAGTATCGGGATCCCGATCCGTAGGGATTCCGCGGGATTGGAAATTCTAATCTCGAATTCCGTTGACAATTGCCACTCCGTTGACTATTACCGGATACAGCAGAGCTACGTTATGAAATCAGGTTTAAAAATGTACGCAGAAGTGGACAACATTATCATTGAATGGAGCAACAACCTGACACGATATCTACAACCTTATACCTGCGTCTAAATGGACGTGACAAACAATCGTCACAGCGAATGACGTTGAAATAATCGATTGATCTAAAAACATCATCGGACGAATGTAGAAACTGGAGCATTTCAATGACATTGTCGAGGTCATTCGCGATAAGCAACCGAGAAATGTTTTAGCGGACATTTGTTTTTACAACGATATTGTATAGCAAATGTATTTTGATCATTAAGCGGAGATTCTCGGTTCTGTTTGGAGTTATAGCCGAGCAAGGTGCAAGGTGGTTTAGTTAATACCGATAGACCTTTGTAGGTGTGTAACCTATACTTCAACCAGAAATAAACCGTATAAAAACTCACTTCACCATTATTTCGCTGAGGCGATATCAATAGTCAATCATTCCAGTCAAAAAAGACCTTCTCCATTTCTTATTAACTGCTTGTTTTCACTAATTCACCGACACATTTTATGCTTTATAATATTAATGTAATTAGCTTATAATAATAATAAATGATATCAATAGTTAAAATATTTTTTGTAATGAGAAATGAGGTTTTCCAGATGTTAACATTGAAAATGAGGCTTACTATTGAATAATACATAAGCAAAATGATCATATTTTTTAAGATTATTACCAATAATTCTTATTAATTTATATAAAAAAATTTACATTGCTCTGTAAAATTATATTTATTTGTTATTTACATATAAAGCAAAAATGAAAGTGACATGTTTGATAAATATAAACGGTAGTGAAAAACAAAAGAAAAACTTACATAATAAGTCGGTTGACAATATTATCTATAATAATAAATATTGTAAGTAATAAAATAATAACATAACGTAAGAGTGACAATATACTACATAATTTGTCTGTCATTTTTTATCAAGAACCGCAAAAAATGTTAGATAAATTGATAAATCTGGGTAATGGTAATTTTTTTAATTCGGTCCGCTCGCAAATTCACTGCTCAAAATGAGGGAAATTCCAGATAAATCAGGATGCCTGGCATTGAATTACAAATTAAGTTGCATCCCTTTTTTATATTTAAATGCGAGAAGATTAAAAAAAAAAGCTGGAAGGTCGTTTCAGTGGAATATAATGATTATTACATATATATGACAATTATAACACGCTTACGATACCGCGAACACCGCATCGGAGGCACTCTGCAGGCTGGTAGTATCAAGGAGACCTGGAGCCAACAAGTTTGCGGAACGTGCTTTCAGCTTTGCGGGCCCAGCTATGTGGAATCAGCTACCTCCAGTGCTGCGATCTATGGAGAACCAGGAACTCTTCAAGAAGAGCCTAAAACTCATTTTTTCCGAGATGTCGCACCTGTAAAGCGCCCTTGAAGCGTATTTTACGCAAAAACGGCGCTATATAAATTAACATAAACGTAAACCGCGCTGAGCAAGTTTCCAGGTAGCATGAAAAGAGAAAACAGAAGAAAACGTTATACATTATGCTTCGTTAAATCTCTAAGTTGACCACAAAAAGAGGAACGAAGGCCGAAGGGGTGTGCGGTTTCCTGGTTGAGAAATACTCACCAATGTGTCGGAGGGGTGGTGCTTCGGACCTGCCGGTCCTCCGAGGTCCTGAAAATTTGTGCACAATGGTTGCTAACATTCTGCACATCTAACATAAACATATAACAAAAACATCATTTATCATTCTAGATTAGTTACAGAAATATTGTTTTTTCGGCGGCTGCATCTCCCATTGATAGATAATAGTATATTGACATTTAATAGATGTCTTGGCGTTCCTCTATTTTTGAGTGTTAGGTTAACAATCACCGAATCTTGTTATTTTCAGAATACGGCTATAGTATTGGCCGCCATGATGTGCAGATTTTTAAAATTAATTACCAACCTACTAGCTTTACAAACCGGCTGGATTAGCTTGAACACGCTAACTTTTAGCGCGGTGATTACGCCGGTCTTGTTAATTATTAACACCACTCTCTGAATACTCCAGTAGCTGCGTCTAACGATTCACACAGCGGAATGAAAATATCATTTTAATCTTTGGAATATTTTAAGTATGCTCAAAACTCAATACTGGATTTTTCCCCCCGAGAGAGGATCATTAATCATGGGAATGATAAATTTCAACCAAAGATGGCGTTAGAAAAGTTATACACTTGTGAAACGAGTTGTATAAATAAAATATATATAACTTCCAAAATTTGATAGATGTGGAACTGGTGAACTTACATTGTGTAAGGTGATCATTTGAGCCAGCCTTATGATAGGTCGCAAGCCCTATAAACACCCAAAGACTTCCATACATACATACAGTAATCTATCTATACCTATAAAACTCAATGTCTGTCTATCTGTTCTCTATACCGATATATAGATTTTCGGTATAGAGAACAGATAGACTCAATTCAAATTTTGCATACTTATGCTTTGGGACCCGGCAGGTAACATAGGCAACATTTCCCCCCTATTCTCATACCCCTTTCCCTCCCCCTGATATATTTTCGATGCAAATCTTACCGTTTGACCGATCGGACTTAAAATTTGGAAACTTATTCTTAAGGAATCGGCGGATAAAATATGTGGCATTTCCCCCCTATTCTTTTAACTCTTCCCCTCCGCTGATATATTTTCGATGCAAATCTGTACCTCGGACTCAAAATTTGGAAACTTATTCTTAAGGACTCGGCGGGTAACATAGGCTATATTTCCTCCCTTCCCTTTTACCTTTTCTCCTCCCCCTGATTTATTTTCGATGCAAATCTATACCGTTCGAATCAAACCATTGTTTTCCCCCACTAATTAATTTTCAAGTTAATCCTTAACCCGTGCAACGCCGGCTACGAACAGCTAGTATAAAAATGTATATTGATTATTTAAATTGTTTACGATCGTTTTGACTGCCATATTATTTATTAAAAAAAAAATAAAGTTCGAACATAGATTTAATAAAAACTTTTTAATGGCTGGCAATATTCGAAATGGAACGCGGAAAGCGAACACATCCGACAGTCACCTTTGTGCAAAAGGCGCTAGAGTCTGTTTTGGTGGAAGACTGATTCTGAAGCTTTGCAAGGAGTGCAGAATAAGAATCACACTATTATGGACATTATGAACTTCGCGCATGAGACCAATTAATCTCCACGTAACAATATAGTTTCGTCATTTCTGAATCTGCGACCGGGTTTATTGGACTAATAATAATTTGACAAAATGTATCATGACGTTGCATTTTATTATAAATTCGCCTGTTTATTCTTGTTTATTGACATATTAATTATATATAATGTATTACACTTTCTGGTAGTGTGATCAAGATCTACGATATTAGAAATGTGGCCTTTAAAATAATAGTAGAATAGGATATTTGATACCCTTCTGGGGAACCGGAAACAAAACTAACCTAAACAGACTCCAACGACAGCAAAACAAAATACTAAAAACGGTATATGATCTGAAATACCTGACACCAACTGAAACTGTATACCGTATAACGCAACAATTAAAAATCGAATCACTTAAAATCATTCACAAACTAGCAAATGGCGAAATACAAGACGAAGACATAAAATTACACAAAATACACGAAAAACACCAACACAACACTAGAACGGCTCAAAACTATGGCATTACACAAGCCAAAACAAAAACAGAACAATCACGACTAATTTGCAACGGATTAAAACTGTACAATGACCTACCACAACAGACCAAACAACTGACTACTGACAAATTCAAAACAGATGTGACAAAAATGCTAAAACTCGGCCAATTATAAGAAATGATTTTGTATCTAAATTATATTATTATTATATTCATTTATCGTAAAAAATGTTATCCATAAACCTTTTCAGGTTTCTATTATATTTTAAATAAATAAATATAAAAATAAGAACAAAATTGTTTATCATCCGCTTTTGGTAAATATTACCGTTCTCTCTGCATTAACTGATTTTGAAACCTTTATCGCCTCTGGCGAAAAATATAATCCAGCATTAGAAGTGTCAGTTTTTACATTTTCATTGACCGACACCTAATGACCGTGATGCCGTCGAGGTTATCTGGTACGAGGAGATGGTTTGGATCTTGAATCGACTCGAATTTTTCATTTGTTTTATCCTTGCATTCTTATTACGAGTCCCCAACGCCATAAAAGCTGACGCAGTGACGCTCTGCGATTTTTCCAACACATTCATGTTAATTGACTAATTATTTCAACTGTTAAACGACGCCTCCGATATTGCAACGCGATGGACTTTGTCTATTTCAGAAATCCCTATCCCTTCACCTATGTGATTTTTTAGGTTGCCTGACATGTACTACTTGTACGACGTGTACGACGTGAAATAATGTACCTACGTGCTTTTATATATCTTTATCTTAATTAATCAAAATGTTTCTTTCTGTTATCTTCTTGATTCTTAGGAGCGGTTGTTGATCACAAGTTATAGTAATAATTTGTTCGTTTTACACCAATCAAACAACTCGTTTTTTTGCAAATTTTTGTTTTCTAACTATTACTATAACTAAAAATTGTCAAGATGTTAATATCAAAATAATTTAATTGTAATAACTACCTATACTAACGCCATCTAGGTGAATGTATGTGTAACACCTTTAACTTAAATTCAGAACCTAATACATTTTTTAACTCATTAGTTTCAGTGTCACTGTTTGAATATATTAGAAAATCGTCGACATATAATGCTACTACTATTTTAGTTTCACCCTTAATTTTTGTAAACAAACATGGTTCATATTGACTATTTTTAAAATCTAATTTACTTAAAACTTTCTTTACTCTTTCATACCATGCTAGGGAAGATTGCTTTAACCCAAAAAACAGCAGTTAATTAATTAAAATGTGTCTTTTTATCATATTCGTATGTCTTAATTTATATTGTTCATTTAAGTACAAATAGATAATATTTTAAAAAATCCCCATCATTTTTAACGTTTATAGTTGTAATAACATAAATAAGTATTTGCATAAAATAATTATAAATATTAAATTAATTGTACTATTTTTTATTAAAAGTCATATTTTTTACACCTGGAATTCTGTTAACGAAATATCTTTAAAATATACTCTTCTGCCTTCTTCTCAACTTTTAAATGAGTAAAATATGTATTTCTGACCTCGTATTGACTCTCTGTTTATATCATTTGTTCGCCATCATCATCATCACAAGTTGTCATCCCAGCTAAGTGTCGGTATTGCTTGTTGCAGCTCCCAAAGCAGCCGCCCTACCCCCCAGAGCAGTCGCTGATTGTCCATTGGACAGTTTCTTCCTCGAGCGTTCTCCAACGCACAAACTCTTCGAAGCCGCCTACGTAGAATGGTAGAAGCTGAACCCGGGCCGAAGTATCAGAACAGTGAGTTCATTGCCACCACTACTACCACCACTACCAGCTGAAACTCAAATAACTATAATACATAATTCAATACATGGCCGGCTGGAATTGAGCCAAGAGTCACAATGCTGCCAATCAATAAATTACCATTGATATTTGTTTATTTATTTATTTAATACACACGGCTAAATAGCCCTTTACCTACAATGCATTTATACATAATATTAACACAACAACATATGTGTGTAAATTATAGAAATAGAATTATACATCAGTGTAGAAATGGACAAAAAATAAGATATAAAAGAGATATAATACAATATAAAACACATAAATAATAGAAAAATTTTAAAACGTAGAACATAAAAGAGTAGAGATATAATACAATAAAACGTGTGAATAATAGAAGCATTTGAAAACACGTATAGAAGAGTAGAGATATAATTTAATAAAACACATAAATGATGGAAAGATTTGAAAACATAAAAGAGTAAATATATAATACAATAAGCCCCGATATTTCATCACCCTTATAAATTATGCAAAAAAAATGTGTTAAACTCAGAATGGCTTAAATTAATACCATTATCAATTACAGCATCGTCTCAAAACACTAAGAAAAACGTTAGACTTGTATTTAAGCATTGAATTGTAGAATAAATCTACAAGATTGAATTCATTTCCAAGCCCGAGAAGTCTACGAATATGCAGGTTTTTACACTTAACTTAACACTTACAATCTAGCAAAACAAGTTTTTACGGCAGAATATTTCAATAACTATACACGTAACTAACAACTTGCTACTGCAATTAATTTATTACAAATATGTCACTTAAGTACTGTCAATATTTTAAGTAGTATGTTGCAAGGTGAATCATTTATGTTGCTAGCTACTATTACCATAACGCGCACGTCCATGGAATGAGACTCAGAGATTCAATTGAGATGACCATGCACACGTGTTGAGACTTTGAACTGGATATAAACTCTAATATCATGCTTAAAAGTTGTGGGAGATTTGGGATTTGACACTGTTATATAGAACATTATTTACTGAAATGTTATTCAATTTAGAAAGAATAAATTACAAATGTTTCAACCTTTTAACTGCCGCTACCGGGGATATTCTATTTACTCTATGTCTATAAATGGTCACTGTACTGACATTAACTTTTTGATGAACGACAAGCGTGATATAAAGGGCTGCAATATTTGAATATTCAGAGAATACGAAGGCCGAGAATTATCTTTGAAGAATCTTATGAAAGCAAAATCCGTATCTCATAGATTATCTCGAGTCGAAAATTCCATGAAAAGCTCATCAGTGAACACGGCCCCGAGAGTTGTCTCGTAATTTGTGTTAATAGTAAATACGAATAATAGATTTACCGTATTTACCTACTATTAATTTCTATCCAGATTCCAGTATTCTGGACACGAGAAATAGAGCACGATCGTTCTCTCAGACACAATATCATCCGTGGATACAGTCCTTACATTTTGCAAGTTTTGCCAAACGACAATTTTACGGTTCATTTTGCTAAACAGCAAAAGAACCATAAAAATATTCACCCGTGTGAAGAAAATTTGTTTCGTCGAAGAATGGTGACTGCGAATAATAAACCTCACGTTTTGTGGTTAAGCAAATTTGTGCAAACGACATTTGTTTATTTAATTTGTTTTTTATCTACAAACCCACATGGCAGTATTTGCTTACCCGTGGTAAAATAAATATTTTGCACTGTGCACAAGAAGGAAATTAAAATCATTCAATAAAAATGATTAAGTTCAAATACAATAATTACAATGCATTCATAAATAAAGGTCAATTGTGGGGTTTAAAAGCAAAGGCAGCAATATTAAAAAAAAAATTAAATGTTTTGAATACAGAGGATTACTTATTAAAATGTGCCGAATTATAAATTTTACGCATCTATCTATCCCTTCCAAAATCGTGCTTCCTATAAATTTATAGGCTATGTTTTCTATAAAATCTCGAATTCAGTACATTATAATTTAGTAATCCTAGATGACTGCATTCAACTTTTTGTGGATATTGCTGCCTTTGCTTTTATACACCACAATTATAATATTTTATCACTTTGAACGTTCTCAGCTAGGAAATATTTATTGTTCAATTTTTATTCGATAATTAGGAATCTGTAATATTAATTAGTATTTTATTTGAATTTCGTTGATTAAAATTAAAAATTTAATATTACGAGTAATTTATTGCCTAATTTTAAACATGAACGTTAAGCAACAATCAAACAGTATACAATTTTTATCGAGCATAAGGTGAAGGAACCACTTCTAAGTTTAGGAACGGGGACGTGTTTCGAGAACAATTTTATCTTCCTCAGAATGTATTCTAGTTGAAATATGTATTCTAGTTGAAATAAAGATAGAGGATTGAAGAAAAGTGTTAGTAAGGGGGGGGGGAGGTGAAAAGATTAATTAGGGAATTACATGGTCATTAGAAAGGGAAAAAAAGGGTGGATAAAATAATATAAAGTCAATTATAATTTAACTCTTCCTTCCAACTCATTTCTTTAATTATCTCCCATAGTTAATCTATATTTACCTAAACTTTAGAATAGGTGGGTACAACCTACACTGAAAAAGAGAAAATTTTCTCGAAACATGTAGATCTTGTAATAAAAATCTAATAAAGTGGTGTAAATAAAGTAATTTTCCTTTAATTAATTAATTATGTCATCATAACTATGTATCATAAAGTGAAAACCTACCTTCAGAAAAACTATTCCTCGAACTATCAAAAACTATTAATACTTTGGGAAACATGGAGTAAAGTTTTTACTGTAAATTTTATAATCTTGTGCTTTATGCAATCGAAAGTTTTGATTTAAAAAGAATAATTAATTTAACAAAAAAATTATGAGTTAAATATTGATGTATAATGTTAAACGCATGATTATTTTTTTATTAAATTATACAACTGATTTGGGTTTGTTAGGAATAATGGATTTATACTTCTATTTGAATACTTTTCACATGATGATGTTAAGAACTAATAACTTGTTATTTTTTCCAGACTGTGATGTAAAGAAAGACGATCGAAGACCGAACGGATCCAAAGACGTTGAGCTCGCGGGTGAGTTCTCTTCTACATTTTTTTTTATTGTATTTGATATTACATTACGTTGCAACATAGTTGTGTGACGTTTCTGGTTCGTCAAACCCTAACCAATTTTTAGTTGCTATAATTGAAGGAGGAAAAGACTAGCTAATCGGTGGTGTTTTATCCATTTGCAGTAAGGATGTCGTTCTATATGCAAAAACGCATTAGAATATATAATATATTATTTTTATTCAATGGCAACTACGCCAATGCAGCCGATACGAGTGAGACAGATACCGAAATTGTCCGCGCCTTGACCTCCTCGAAATCAAAGGATAATCATAATTAGTCCATGGAATCGTCTTTAACGACAATATTTTATTAAATTTTACAAATTTTTACAGTTCTTAAAATATTTCAAATTTGCGATTCAACATAGTACAATTAATATCTATTGATCGTGAGTTTAACTGATTTGTAAAAGGTTACATTGCCAAACAATGATTTGAGAGATTTTATTTCAACTGTCTATGTCTCCTATAGACGACACTGTATCCGAGGAGGTTGAAATGCATTTTTGGTATCGATACCTATTTCTAATTTATATTTAATTATTTTTAACGGATGAGAGAGAGAAAAAGAAGAGACAAAGAATTATTCATTATTATTTTGAAAATCATTTCTCAAGTGTATTACCAAAACACCATATTTTTTTGATTTTCTCACTTTTATGATTTTCTCACTCACGTTTTTTTTTTCATAAAAGTATCAATATAATACGAAACAATAGACCTATTTTAATTGATAAAACTGCATAATACATATTCTTACATAGGAGCCACATCTATTTTGCATTGGGGTAGAAATGTTTATATTAATAATTATAATGTTTTATATAAACCACTATTTATTGAATTATCAACATATTTCGAGACCAACATATTTCCCTTCATCACGATACAATGTATACTAAAAAAATAAATTAGAAGTATAGACTTTAACAAAAACAAAAATATTTAAGTTGAATAAACAATTAAGAACTAATGTGAAAACAAATTTAAACGGTAACTATTTGCGAAAGGGATTTGGTCATTTGATAACATTTAATTTGCTAATTTTTAATTTATCTAACTGAGTTTTTATTCGATTGTTTTTGTTAAAATGTATATTTCGAATTTTAATTTTTAGTTTCCAGTTGAATACTGATGAAGGGATCATTGACCCCGAACATGTTGATATAATTCGATAAATAGTAGTTTGTACAAAAAAATCTTGTTATTAATATAAATAATGTTACCACAAAGTCATTTCGCAGTTGTTGAAAAAGTTATAAATGTTTACGTTATGCCACGGTTTATAATAAAATAATATAGGTAATTTGACTGATAAATAATGAAATGCATCATTTAGTTTCTTTCACACTGGTTTCGGTAATAATCAAATAAATGTGCTGATTTTCCCTCAAGAAAATTTGAGCCCATTTCGCTTTCAGCTTCGTTTCGAGTCACATTAAGAGAAAAAAATTAACCTCAATTCATCCAAAATGACTTGAGAAATTCCCAATATCCCAATTGAGTTTTTTCTTCGAACCGAAAGCGGTCGAATCCGGCTGGTTCCCGCTTCCAGATGTCGCTGGATTTAGCGCTCCGAAGAATATCCAGACTTTGGCAGTTCCCAAATGATATTCAATTAATTACTTAACTCTCAATTTTTCAAGTTCGAACTCCGTCCAATGGCATTCGAGTCGCGTCAATATTGTCGCTCGGCGTCGCGCGTCGCGCAAACTAGATCAAATAGAGCACGTATAGACGTACCACTATAACTTGGCGTGCGAGGGAGGGCGTCCTTGTCGCGTAACAGAAGTTGTCAGGGTGTAAATTTATTACACAATATGTACATTATGTACAGAATGTCCGGTGACCTGTGTCGTAGCCTTTAACAGAAATTTGGTCAGGCAGCACTAAAGAAACCATGCAGTAATGGCGTCCGTTCTATCTGTCAAACTGTAAGACGGGAATATCGGTCCATTATTCGCTTTTTCAGCTTCGCAAAACTTTAATACTTCATTGGCAATTGTTCTTGCACCATCCCGGACTGTTTAGGATGTTTTGGACATAATAATTCAGTGTATATTGGTAATCAAGATGTCACAGCTTCCGACCAAATACAAAATTGAACTGAATGACAGGGCGAGGGGTTACCGCCGGGTGCGGGCGGGGCGAGTTTTAGTTCCAAATTCGCTGCACGCCAAGTTACGTTGGGCAAGCAATACCAGTAGACTGTCGTGCCAAGACAAAACGTCATATCTGTCTTACAGAAATGGCTTTGTAGACAAAGACCATCATCACATGGCTGCGTTTCATTGACCTTGGTCTTCTCGAGCAGTAGCTTACGCCACTATAGTCTGTCGCCTCAGCAGGTCTTCCTCAATCGTGTAAACCCAGTTTTCTTGCTCTCTCTCAATACTCACTCTCAATACCATTACTCCATCTCCTTCGAGGTATTTCCCTTGGCGGTGTCCCTTAGGGCCGCCGGTAGTGTCGTATGTGCGTAGGTACCTCAGAGGAGACGTTGATTGGACATGTCCGGCCTCGGTAGTCGAGTGTTGTACACAAACATATTTAAGAAAAATCTCCCCTGCTCGTAAAAACGAGTTATGATTCATTTACCGTAAATTAGGGAATCTGAGAACCCGAGATCTTGGCCTAGTTTATTCTGGGATCGGTACATACTCGCATTCTCCCGAAATATTCAGGATTAAAATTTTCATTTCATTAATTTCGAGGTATCAAAATTATTTCACGGTTAGATGATGAAATACTTTGCTATTGCTTTGGGCATATAGTTCATAATTATAAAATTATTTCACTTTCAAATTGTTATTTGTCAATCTTGCTTGTTTATCAAACCATAGATTATATAATAGCTATATTTGATCTATGTTTATGATGCATGTTTTCAGGCTATTTTTGCTTAAATATTTCTTATTTACTGCATTACAAATTAGTACATGCCTTACATTAATCGTATTGATGTCATTTTTGAAATGTGTGTTGGTGAAAAATCAATCACACAAGATTCCACCACAACAGACAAAGAAAGTTAAATAAAAGCATTTTAAAATGTTTAAAGCTAGAAATACATGACACCAACTGAAGAAATCCATCAAACAACACAATAACACAACATAAATAAGTCAACAGAACAAAAAATCATGAAACCCATCAACATGCTAAATCAAAAACAGAACAATCGCGACTCATCTGCAACGGACTGAAACTATACAACGACTGACTTACTCAATAAATAAGACAACTAAATTTTTACAGATTAAAGGGACAAATATATTAAAAAATATATTACTCAGAATTAATAAACAAATAACTGCACCTAATCTATTTTCTCTTTTACATTTTTAAGAAAATTATACATTTGTGTAAATGAAAATGTCGTATTCATAGACCCCTCAGATCTCTCGTATCTTTTTCTAAATATTTTTTTTCAATTGAAATTAAAGTAACGTCCCAGGGTGCGGTGGCAGAGGGCAGGTCTCAATTACTTAGTTACAATCTATATTGCGTCATCAGTGTTGTTGCGGTTATTAATCAACCCAGAAGTAAATAACACCGACATTACTCGTGTGTACTAGTATTATATAGGTAATTTATAATGAGCATGAGATGGAGACATTGTTATAAAATTTATAACAGTCACGATGAAAGACTAATTAAGGACATTAACAATTAACAACTCCCCTTCACCCAGTCATGTCTTGTGGACGTGGATTCCACCCTACCTGGATTTGTATTGTGTTTAAATTTATTTATTTATTTATTTAATACACGGTACAACGTACCATTAAAAAAACAATGTATATAAAGATGTATAGATTGATAGGTAATAACAAAAAAAGGAGATAAGGTCAAAAACAATTAATAAAGTGATATATAAAGAAAAATAAAACATTAAGTGAATAACATAAAGTGTAACGAAATTACATCAAATGAAATAATAGTTATCAAATCAAATATGAAAGTCAACAATCAATAAAACTACAACAAATTAAAAATTATGTCTGAAATTCAAGAGGCAACAAAATGAAATAATTGTAAACAAATCAAATCTGAAACTCAAGAAGCAATAAAAATGACAGTAAAATAAAATGAAATGTAAAATTAAAATCTAAAAACAAGAGATAGACATGACATCAATAACTAATTATAAACAACCTAATTCGTCCAGAAGAGCTTTCTTGTAGGCGGCTAGGGTTTCCGAAAAAACATCCGATTGGTAGCCATACTCGTTTCCTAACCTATGGAGCCTTCTAATAGGTGAGCTATAGAGATAATTTACACTAACATTGTCACAAATGTAGACAATCTAAAAAAAATTTGTCCTTCAAGAAACTATTTTTGATTTTACGTTCCATTTTAAAATATGTCCTCTGACCTCAGTTCAATAAAATGGACAAGTTGTCCCTATCTTCCATTACTGGCCTAATTCGATTATCTTATAAATATTTTAGAACGTCTGTGTATAACCTAGAGATACAGGGTGCTGTAGAGCTAGTCCACAATACGCACGGGTGGCTTCCTACATAAATTATGAGTGGAAAATATTCAAGCAACAATGTTAACAATATTTACGGAGAAAAGCACCTTCAAAGTTTACGGTTTTTTCTCAATATTTCTGACTTATTTTCTGTAAAACTTCGGACTTATATCTTAATATATATTAAAGTAACTTAGCGAATATTAAAGATTATTTCGTTTTAATAAAGTCAAATAAAATGATAAAAATATATTTTCATATTTCTACAACGTTTTAATGATTTTATTTGACTAGTATTGAAAGAATTTTTCTTATGTTTTAAAATTATTTAATTTTTTAAATTTAAAATTCTACATAAGCTACTTTAATGACAGTCCAATATTTTACGGAAAATAAGTCAGAAATATTGAAAAGAAAATGAAAACTTTAAAGTTGCTTATCTCCGTAATTATTGATACAATGACATTGTTGCTTGAGCATTGAGCAATCTACGTGTTAAGTATTGTGGACTAACTCTGTTACACGCTGCATATACACACGATGCTAAGTGAGATGATAAGTCCGAAGGGAGAATAAACTACCAGCGACATTTTTGCTAGAATCTGAGAAATTCGAAGCTTAATTATAAAAGTTCAAGAGAGCATGGGCGTGGCCTTTACGGTGAATTTGTTCGGGGGAGAGAGGGGGATAAAAAATATAAACAAAGAATATATTGTACTCACACAAACTACATTTATAACTCCTTTGAATAAAGTAAGTCTGACACGATGTGATAGTCATTGTATTTAGTTATTTTATCTGTTTTTTTTATAACATGCAACGTGTTTAATGATCTCAATTAAAATACAAATAAAATGGACCTACATATATACATATACAGTCAAGTCTATAGAGATGTTTCATGAAACTAGATTGCATAGAATGATAATCGTATTTGCATAGTCAATTTATTCCATTATTTAATTCTCTGTATGTTGTGATGCGTTCAGTGTCCTTGTTGCCGGCGTTTCCTGAATTCGAATTGTCTGCAATAAAAGTCGATAAATATTTAAAATTATTTAACTATCGAAACATTCAATTTCTGTCGTCAATTTAATCAAATTTACTGCTTGAATTAATTCATATCATGGCATATAAATTCCCGAAGAGGTTATGCGACATCTGTCATCTCATTTCATAATCGGGATGCTTTGGGTAAAATAGAGATTGGGATTTGAATGGTTGGTCAAGTCACCACTCAAGACATGCACTTGTGATTGTATTTTAGAAGTATATAATGGTTTTAAAATCTAAAGTGTATGATTTAAGTAAAGCCTGATTAGAAAAGCCTAAATATAAAATATTAAGTTGAGGAAACATTATGTGACCGCGGCATCCCAGAGAATTGGTAATGTTGCAGTGTGTAAAGTGATCACTTAAGCCATGTATTCACTAGGGGACAAATCGCGAGACATTCCGCTCGGCATGTCACATCAACATCTACGCTCATGTTTCGGGGACAATGACGCGGTCATTTGACGTGTACACACCGGGACTCGCATATCTTGTCGCGGAAATGTCACCCGATGAGGTTACGATGACAGCTGCGGTATTTCATTTGGCGAAAACGGGGTTCCGCGCAATTCGAAATGTTTTTTTGGGTCGCAATTTCAAATTAACGAGGTTTTACTGTAGTAAATTGAATATTATTAAAAACAAGGTCCTTTTTGCAAATAATTATTGTTTTCCAGACGTCGCGGAAATATATCGCCCTATGAGGTTATGATGACAGCCGCGTATCTGTTTATGTTAATGAGTTTATCGAAAAGTAAGAGGAGAATGCGAAATTATTTACCGCAAAGAGAAAGAAGGACGGATATTCTATGCGATCTTCGATCGATACAGCTCGATGAGTTCAAGAACGATTTCGTTTCCACGCATTGTCATCTTGACAGATACAGCGCATGCGTATTCACTTGTAAACGTACCACGTGGTACTGACGCTCCGCGGAATGTTGCAGTGAGCTCGCTCGGGTACCGTGCGCATGGCAACGTTGCCACGGCACGTAGAAATGCCGCGCTATGTTGTGCGCGACGTCGCGGAACAGTGCACGACGTTGCAACGTCACGTAGACTCTATGCCGCGCGTGCTGTTGAGGGACAATTTGTCCCCTAGTGAATACATGGCTTTAGACTTCGTAAGCTTTGTGGACTCCCAAATAGACTTTTTTTACATATACTCGTATTAAATAAATATCTTCATCTCTGTGAGGGATCATTAATTATTTTATATATTTATCTCTGGTTTGCATTTTAGGAGAATCGGTTATAGGTAGCTGTCAAAATATTTGGATGGGAAATTTTTTAAAGTCTCATAATTTTTTAATACTCGTTTCGGACATTTTTTGTTTTATTCACAATCACTAGATTCTATTCGTCATACAAAGGTTATTTTTATTAAGATTTTTTTCACCGGATACACTATGTTTAGGGTATAAAAGCAAAAGCAGCAATATCCAAAAAATTAAAAAACTGTTTTGAATGCTGTCATCGAGAATTACTAATTTAAATTGTAATGAATTCTAGATTTTATTTATTTATCCCTTCCAAAATCATGTTTCCCATAAATTTATAGGCTTTGTTTCCTATAAAATATCGAGTTCAGTACATTTAAAAATTAGTAATCCTCGATGAATTCATTAAATGTTTTTTGGACATTGCCGTCTTTGCTTTTATACCACGCATATATTCCAACCCTATGTATTCTAAATTATTATTTTTCTCAAAATTGCCGGGTCAGATTTTGATGCCCCTTTGCACATTTGTCTATAAAATAAGTAAAAAAATCGAAAATATTTATTTTCAGACGTATTCTGAGATGAATGCTATAAAGGTATTTTAATGAAGAGAAGCATCACCGGTTCTTTGACTACCGGGAAATATATTTTAAGAGCTTTTCCCAGTGTTTTTTGTTCGTTATTGGAGACTTTAGATCTCCAGGTAATGAGTTGTATCGCGTGTAGGTGATGTAGGGAGTTAATTCCAAATTTTGTTGTGCGAGTTAATGACGATACGTGTATTTGATTTTGTGTTCTTGTTTTGTTCTGGCATTATTACATTTTATGTTTAATTTAATGTTGTTTTTTTTTTCTTATTCTAGGCGTTGTCACAACGCTCAAGGAGCCAATCAAAGATCCAGAAAAGGGGGGTAACAGCGACAAAGCTGATTTCGAGAAGGCGATAGAATTAGCCGGTAAGTTTATCAACCTTTGTAATATTATATCGCATTATTTTACGTTTTGGAACATACAAACAATAAAGAAGGCGTCAACAATATTTAATGTAGATATATTATGAGTCAAAAATTACCAATGAGAATCTAATTTTGAAAGAATTGTGTTTGGCTTTGAGGTTTATAATTTTAATTAAGTGAATTAAAAAATAATGATAAAATCACCGACCCACTTCACACACACAC